>CM076584.1:608751539-608984039 GCA_034641835.2 Pinus albicaulis | reverse complement strand
TTGGTGTTTTGAAAAACATTTCAAAGGTAAATGCAAATGAGCCACAACACTCTCGATACTAGTCATCCCCTTTGGAGACACGCATGATAATGGGACATGCTTCCAAATAAACTACTGAAAAAACGAGATACAAAGGATATGGCAGGTAGAGGGGTGTTTATTGAAAAAAAGGGACCCAGAGAGATGATGGGAGAGGACATGTAATGAGGGGAAAAAAGTGAAGTGGAGAAAGGGGTCGAGGGGTCAGTGTATTACAGAGGAATCAAAGAACCATAGGTTTTTAATCCCATAAAAATTCCTGAATGATCATAGAAAATACATGAGAGATCATGCTTTAATATAAAATTTATTGTAGGTTGGCCTACAGAGAGGGCTGGAAAGATGGATTTAAAACATGTGGCAACCTAGAGGAGAAGTTGACTTAAGACTCGGGTCAAAAGTTTTGTTTTTTGCGGTGATATTCTTGAATTTGGAAGATAAAGCCAAATTTTTTGATGGAGGGCCCTACTTCTACAACAATTCAAGGATCTACATTAGGAATTGAGAAGCTTGTTTCAACCTAGATAAAGAAGTGTTTCTAGAAGCATGAGTGTGGGTTTGTCTGTATTCTATTCTGGTTGATTTTTGGATCCCAAAAATCATGAAGGGAATTGAACAAGATTTGGGTCATTTTTTCGAAATATCGAAGGTCACAAAATGAGGTAAGAATATGCCTTATGCTATGTTATGTGTTTATATGAACATATCACAACCCTTGCAAGAATCCATAGAATTGGATTATTAAGGAGATATATGGAACTGAACGATTAATTAGGAATATGTACACTTTTGGTGCCACCACTACCATGAGCATGGAAAATTGTTTAGGGATTGTGTGTAGAGAAGGAAGGAGCAATTTAGTGGAGGTTGTTTAGAGACTAAGACTACTTTGGATTACCAGGAATTGAGGAAGTGGCCCAGTTAATGAAAAAATCTATAAATAAAATCATAGGAGAAGAAATATTCCCAATGGGTAAGGTGAATGAATGGGATCATCAACATCTTGGGGAATTAAACAAAGAACAACGAGAGAAATATGTAGTAGCCTATCTTAATTAGAAGACTAAGAAGAGGCAATCCTTTAAAGAAGGGAAAGGAACACAATCTATCCAAGTGCCTAAGGAGAAAGAGAAATATATCCTTCTAAAATACTTATCTAAGGATCTAAAAAAGAAAGCTATAAAACTAAAAAATAATTGTTGCAAAATATGTGGGAGAACCTAGTCAACTATAGATAGGTCACTGTTCCACTAGAGTTATTATCATCTCTACAGTAACCTCAACTATGAGGATTATAACTTAGAATATTAAGGGCTTAAATAGTGAGGGGAAATAGAGATACACTAGAGACAGGGGTCATATGAAGAAACCAACAATTGTAATTTTGCAGGAAACTAAGCTCACGACGGATAAATTACCCTTGATTTTTGAAAAATGTTGGAAAGGTTGTCATAACATGTCCCTCGATGCAAAAAGGAAGTGCAAGTGGCCTTGCCATTTTGTGCAACCCTTTAGAGGTGGTGTTCCAAGAATAGTTCGCAAGCCCAAGAATTATGAAGGGAAGGTTTCGTTATATAGGGATGAAAGAGTTAGTCTATCTAACAACGGTGTATGACCCTTCAATAATGGGAGAGAAAATTAATTTTCTAGAACAAATATTGGCTACTAAGTAGTTGATAGGTAATTATATATGGATTTTTGGTGGGGATTTTGTTGGCAGGACAACCACTCCCATCTCATTCACCGCTGATGATATGGGCCCCCTCTTTTTACTATTTTCAAAATTTTAATTTGATTTTTTGTTTTTAATACCTTATGGTTGCTTGAGAATTGATTTCATTTCACATTTGGATTTAGATTTTATTTGACAATATATTATTAAACATAGATAACAATATTCTCAAGGTTACAACCAATCGTGCATTTGAACTTGCAATTATATGAAAGAAACAAACATTGTTACATAATTTCATAAATTCTGTAACAATTCTTTATATATCCCTACTAATGTATTTGGTTTTTATCCTATGGTTTGCTCGAATGCATATATGATTTTCTTCATTATAACCTTTTAGGACCTATCTACCTAATCCTAACCTATGTATTTCAGACGTATTGTGATGGTGTTATGATTATTATCTAAACCTATACCTAAAACTTATCAGAGTATGATTCAAAATTTATTTCCAAGACCTTGGCTCTTAACATCATAATTATATTTCGAACCCTATCAAATCAGGTTTTGATCATGAGGATTGGGAAATGGTATTATTGAGGCAATTAAAAGTGGTGTTATTACTATGGAGATATGCCTATACACCTGTTGGTTTCCAATGGTCAATATTTCAAGCCCTGCCATGATTGTACCTCATTATTCATTGATCTAAGTACCTAGAGTTTTCAAAGCTCATTTTGTTTTTTGTCTTTGTTAATCTCTTCTGGGTTTTGGCTCTCCCGGTAAAGAGTTAGGGTTTTGAGGGTTTGTTTATTTTACAATCATATTGTAATGCAAAAATTTGGTATTGTCTCACCATATCACGAGTAGTCTAATTTGAGACCTAGGGGGATTGATATGTTAGAAGCTTATGAGGAGTGTACTCAGTTGCTTTAGACTGCTGGTTGGTTTGAATTCTTGAAATTGTTCCAAGGACATAACTAGGTGGTCACTGAGGCTTTTGTAACCTCTTTTAACAATTGTAGAGTTATAATTAGGGACATTAAGTTTAAAATGGATCTTGAGTTTATTTTTGAAGCTTCCTTTCTATCTCTCGAAGGTAAAAAATGGTCAAAGACTAAGAGAATTAAGAAATTTCCCTAGAAGAAATTGTTGGCCAAAGTAGGCTATAATTAAGACATTAAAGGTGTGCTAGTTACCCATTTAAAAACCAAATGGAAAAACATGTTAATATTTCTTAGAATTTACATAATGTGTGAAGGCCGCTACAATTTGGTGTTTTTATATCATGTTAGAATCTTAATGGTTTTCTTGGTATACCCTTTGAATCTTCCATATTTCTTGTATGTATCATTGGTTAAGATGGATTCGACATACCAGAAGCGAAATAACTACCACTATATGATTCATCATGGTTTAATTGAAATTTTGGTAAAGTTTTAATTTAAGAAATTAGGGTTAGAATGTGAGTCGTTCTTGCTAAAGAATGGTTTTGTTGACAAAGCCCAACTCGAGAAATTTTTCCCTCAGGTGTCTGCAAACCTTTTTATAGAAATTGATGATGCTCATGTTGAAGATTTGGACAATGACACGCATGTCAGTGACCTTGAGTCTATTTCAGAACCTGTTTCTTTGGGGAAAAGGGAAAATGAAAGTTCGGCACCTGAAACCCCAACATTATGCCACAATCAAAATAATAATACTACTGTTAAAAATGGTGTGGTTAGAAGTGTGTATGGTCGGCGTGGTAAACCTGGAGCTAATAAGAAAAAGCCCTAGGTATATTCTTTCGATCCTGACCCTATAACATAATGCACAGATAGTCAGTTCCATTAATATAACAATACACATATAAAGGACAATTTTTTAAATAGGAAAATTTATAGGATGTTTCATAATAGAAAGTAACCCCATTTTGAATCAAATATTGTAGATTTGGAGGAAGATAAGCAAAATAAGGTTAATCTAGAATTCATCCAGGATCAAGGTTCTCTCCGTAATACCAACAATTCACCAGAATTGAGGAAAAAATCTCACATAGTTGCTTTTGAGGTATTGTTAGATCTCTATTGGCACCAACAATACTTGACTGTTCCATAACTTACCCATCAAATTGAAAAATTGAACCAGGAGAATGAGCAGTTAAGGGGCACCTATAATCATCATATAAATTCCAAAAAACATGAGCATGCTCAATTTGTTGAAATCTCCCAGGGATCAGACACTCACATTATAGTAAAGTTCAGATTAAAATTGGCTATTTCTTAGGAACCACAAAACACTAAATAAAGTTTTGAATTGATATTTCTTTCAGGTTGATCTTGAGGAATTATTTTATTATTATTTTGAGTTTTTCTTTAATAAAAATTAAAATCAAAATTTAAATAAAAAAGAAGAAGAAGAGAAAAGCATGTTACAAAATTGCTAATTTTGTAACAACCTTTTTTGCCTAACATTATTTTTAACTATTTGTTATGTATATCACAAGTGAAATCTCTGATGAAAATTGTTGTCACTCTACTTTTGGGACACACGTACTTGAATTAGGACATATTCCTGGATGTTCTCATGTTATTTTCCTTTAATATTAGTTTTGTTATGACCGGTCATCTCGACCAACAAACAAAATAATTTTAATTATTATCTTTGTAATTATAATATTTTTAAGTTTGAATTCTCAATGGATGTAATGGATATTATAATCGCTTATATAAACCCCTTATTTTTTAAGTAAAAAAATGGGGAACCTGAGAGAGGGGAGGGATACATTATTATGAACAGAGAAGTTTTTATTTTTTGACTGTGAAATGAATGATAATTTCAAACATCTTGATGTGGCTTGATTCATTCAATGTGTTGTATTTTATTATTTCCATAGTCATAGTTTAAAATTCATAATATATTGCGGTTTATGGAACATATTCATGTCCGTTACCTGACTTTGTGCGTTGACAAGAGAATGATTTTAACACATTTCTCTGTTGTACAATATATATAGTCAGATTTGATAATTGATCAAGTGTTCATTTCTAATGGGTTGTGCCCTGAGAAGGATGATTTGATTTTAATGGTTCGATTAGCTTGATTAATTTCTAGTTAATTTTACTGTTGTTTTCTTGAGTCCACAGTAGGGATATTACAATGAATGTTATCAACATTATTCCTTTGATTGTTGATTTGATGATTATCTGATTTAATTCATTAATCACCAATGAAGGTGTGAATTGTTAAATAATATCATTCATTGTTTATTTTATCTCTCTCTCGCTTATAAGCCTTGGCCAAGTAGTAACTATAAATCAGAGTAATTTTTTTTTGTCTTTTCTTAGTGTTTAATTGATTTAAAAGAGAAAACATAGTTTTTCATGTTGTGTTTAC
Source organism: Pinus albicaulis (assembly GCA_034641835.2). Classification (NCBI taxonomy): domain Eukaryota; kingdom Viridiplantae; phylum Streptophyta; class Pinopsida; order Pinales; family Pinaceae; genus Pinus; species Pinus albicaulis. The sequence goes on along the minus strand of CM076584.1, from coordinate 608,978,947 downwards.
TTAATGGTATGAACTTCTTGTTTTGATTATAGTTGTTCATTTTTTTTTGTACTACGTTAAGAAAATAACTAATTTTTCTTTCTTTTGATAGTATAATATTTCTTTGATTTCTTTATTCTTAATAATATTTGTTACATCAGAACACTTTCATTTCTTTATATTGCGCTAGTTACATCTAGTTCTAGCCTTCTTTTATTGTTGTATTATATTGCTGTAAATATTGTAATATAAACCTGGTTTTGTAATAGAAAACTAATGTTTATTATAAATTTTATATTTTCGTTAGAGTTTCAATAACATAATTTAGAAAATTTAAGTATTATTTAACTCAATTTAGCAAAACCATAGGTACTTTAGTTTTAGTATTATTTCTTGGGTTTTCTCTTTCATAAGAGGAGGAAGTCGAAGGCCAACGAAGCCTTTAAACCCGTCAATAATGACTATTCCAAAATAAAACTAAAAGGAGTGAAACTTTGACTGTAGATGTAAAAAGGCATCAAAATTTAGACCGTAAGGATCCCAGTCATCATTAGGAATCATACAAACCCTCCCACTATTGTGACATATCAATATTCTCAGCCAAATTTGAATCAAATACCCCAACTAGGTTGTATTCCCAAACTGATATCGAACATGTCTTGCAAAGGTCTCGTGAATTAATCTCAATATTGCATTCAAGAATTGACCAAAACACTTCTTTACAAAAGAGCTTATCCCATCATCTTACCACGCCTTTTTATTTCAACATATAAGAACATTCAATAATACAACGACCTGCCATTCCTACACAAAATACTGGATCGGTGAATGATCGATTGCAAGACATCCTCACTTGAAAATTGATAAACTTATCTGAAATACCTGATCATGAGACAACCTTACTAGGATGATGTGAATCTCCTCCTTCACCTCCTAGTTCACCTTCATCCTCCATATATTTTGGTGAAGGAAGCTCATCTGAATCTGAATATTCTCTGAGAATGGCCAACAATCAGGAATATCATGAATATTATCAAAATGATCTTGCATCTCCTTGGATGAACCAAGATGCTATTGTTGTGCCCGGCATATAACACCCTTTACCCAGAAATCCACTTAAATACCTCCCTAAATATGAATTAGATTCCAAAGTGCTTGCCAAGGATCATATAAGGAATTCATGCTTGCTATTAGACAGAAAAATGTACGTCATGAAGATGTAAAAGCTACCACTTGGTACTTCGCCCAACCCCCTTGAAGTATATCTTCTTGGACCCAATTTGAGAAGGAAATTATGGAGAAATTCAGAGATGAAAAACCACCCAAAGTGCTAATGGATGAGTTGTCTACTATGAAAATGCAGCCTAAAGAAAAGGTTAAGGATTTTAATGCAATATTTTTTTTCTTTTAAAAATAAAATTCCCGTAGATTCACAAACCCACAAAATCATATCATTGCCTACTACGTCAAAGCTCATCACCATGATATTTCTATGTGGGTTAAAAGGGCCCATAAATCCTCTTTATAGGCCACATTTTATGAAGCACTATCTGTCGAAAAAGACATCATCTATCTCAAACCTACCTCAAAAAACAAAATGAATCAGATTCCTCCTATGGTAAGAAAGCAAAAAGCTCAAAAGAATATTCCAGTAAAAAGGAACAATCTACCTTATATATCAAAAGTCTACAAAAGGTCATTAATAAATTGTCGAATGAGATAAATGATCTCAAAAAGGGAAAACCTAAAACATCAACTGATAGGTAAAATTTTAAACATACTTTTAGGAGACCACCTAATAATAAACCCCCTTCCCAAAATGAAGGCCTAACTAATGAAGTATTGAAAAATATTCTTCAAGCCTTGACATTTGATTACGATTCTAATCCTGAAAGTAGTGAAAATAAGGAGGAATAAGTTAATTCTAAAGATTAGGATGAGCCTCAACCTCCTAACTTTTCGCTTAATGTTTATGAGGATTAAAATTCTGTCTTTGCCTACACACGAAGTAAAGCACAAACTGAAAAACAGGCTCAACCTCCATCCAAAAAAGACATAAAAGTAAGTTTCAAATGTTAAAAAAGTTTCTCTCCCATAAATTGAATATGACCCGATCAATGACTTTAAAAGGATCAAAGCCAATACATTTTTATATGAATTGTGGAAAATTCATACCATTTAGAAAAAAGTACAACAACATATCATTCACTAAAAAACTCCACCCGCTAAGGATATTTCCACTTATGATAAATATGTCATAGAAGTTGTTAGGATTTTCAAATGATTAGTTAATGATTTTCTCATAGGGAAGAATAGACTTCCACCATTCCTCTTAACATTTCAGATTTTTAACAAAAATATTCATAACTTCATGATATACACTAGAGCATATTTGAATGTAATGCCTTTATCCATTTGCAAGAAAATAAATTCTCAAATGAAACCCTTAGATATAAAAATTGTGTAGCTAGATTGACCTTTTGTTAAATTCATGGGATGATTGACAATGTTCTAATTCGGTTATCAATTGATAGTAGAATATACAAAATAATTGACATAGTAGTAGAAGATATCCCTGAAATTTATGGTCTATTTCTCAACAGGGATTGGATACAACACTTAAAGGGATTCATGAAAACTGATCTAACTCAGTTATGGTTACCCTGGAAAGGACAACTGAACCAGATAAAAGTCAATAGAGAACCGTATATGAAACATATAATCGCTAATCTCAATGATGAAAATCAGCCAACAAAACCAATTGATTAGACAATTGTTGATTCTTTCTTTGACTACTCATTTTACTGAAATGTCTAATTTAAAACAATAGTCAAATATAGAACCAGTTGAATCAGCTGTTACTAGTAATCATGAGATAATTGAAATCAATGATATGTATAATTCTAATGAGTTTTAGGATTGGTCTTTATATTTTTATGGTTCCAAATCAAAAGAAGGATTTGGTGCATGTTGTGTTCCTTTGGATTCCAAAGATAACACTTTTTGTTAGCTTGTAGACTTGAATTTCAGTGTACAAATAATGTCGCAGAGTATGAGGCGTTGATTCAAGGACTAAGAAAATATCTCGATATGGGAGTTAGATGTCTTAAATTTTATGGGGATTTTGAGATAATAATAATATAGGTAAATAATACAATACATTTCCTTTCAGCTCATCTTAAAGCTTGCCAAAACAAGCCTATGCGACTTGATGTCAATTTTTTTTTTCTTTTAATATTCGCTCTGTACCTCAAAAAAATAACCAGGAAGCTGATTTGTTGGTAGATGTTTCTTCAAAGTTAATTCATGTCGAAAATTTGAATCCTGGTGCATTTTTTGTTGAACTTATTTTTAGACCTTCAGTACCAAATACTATATCTAACTGGAGTGTGTTTGAAGATGACAAGAAGCACATCGATTTCCTACATATGGAGGGAACCTTCAAGTTTTCAGTCATCAATGAGGTTACACATGAGAAAAATCTACAATATTTTTCGCATAAAACTAAAGAAAAATCATTCGATGAGCTTCGTAAAATGGTAAAAATAGTACCTAGGTTTGTTGTAAGTTAGAAAATATCTACGATTTACATGATAGATTCAAAATGGTTAATTGTAAGACTAATAGTTCTATCATGTCATTTGAATTTATAAACCTTGGCACACAAGAACACCCTCAATGTGTTAATTTAGGAGTCAAATGTTAACCCCAAGAAAGGGACGACCTTATTCATCTATTCAAGAAATACAAGGATGTATTTTCCTGGACATATGATGATCTTAAGACTTTTGACCCAAATATCATGCAACACACCAATCCTATAAAACCCCAGAGTAAATATTTTCAGCAAAAACTTAGGAAGATCCATACAAATCTGGAGTCAACTGCCAAACAAGAGCTAAATAAGCTCTTATCAACCAAGATAATTTTTCTAGTGAGACACACACAGTGGGTTTCCAATCTTGTCCCCACCAGAAAGAAAAACAACGATATATGTTTATTTGTAGACTTCAAAAATTTAAACCAAGACACTGAAAAATATCATTATTTGGTCCCACCCATGGAAAAAATTCTTCAACACATTTTAGGAGCCAAGATGTTGTCATTTTTGGATGGTTTCTCAAGATGTAATTAGGTTCTGGTAAATCAAGCTGACTGGTGAAAACCGCTTTTAGGACCCCATGGGGCACTTTCACATATATGAAGATGCCCTTTGGACTGATAAATTCTTGGTAAAATTTCCAACATTCCATGGATATAACCTTTAGAGGACTTATCAATGAATTTTTTTCATATATCTTGTCAATCCGACCATTTTTTTTCGAAACATAGATCATATCACCTCCAACATTTAAAAGTTGTATTTGAAAGATGCAGGAAAACACGAATCTCCATTAACCCAAAAAATCATTTTTTGTAGTCACCGAAGGTAAATTGTTGGGATGTATCATGTCTAAGGATGACATAAAGATTGACCTAGATATAATTCAAAAGATTATGTCTTTGCTGCCTCGTAATTCTAAAAAACAAGTCCCAATCCTTTTTGGGTAAAATCAACTTTGTAAAATGTTTTGTCCCAAGTTTTTCAGAAATAGTTAAACCCCTTTAGGATATTGTTAAAAATACTACTATTTTTAGGTGGGGAGAGCCTCAAAAACAATATTTTGACACTATAAAACAAGCCATTTCAGAAGCTTTTTCTCTTATAACCCCACACTTTTCTAAGGAGTTCCTTTTATACACTTTTGCCTCTGATTCAACTTATGTTGTTGTCCTTACCCAAAAGGATGACCATAATGCAAAAATCCTGGTTGCATTTATGAGCTCCTCATTTAAAGGAGAAGAATTAAATTATACATTAGTTGAAAAAAAATATTTCGAAGTTTATAAAGCAGTCAAACACTTTCACTTTATTAAAATCAATGACGAAAGTAATTGTACCTTACCCTGTTATTAGGAACCTATTTGTTCAAAAGGAACTTGGGGAAAAGAGGGCACACTGGATGACATCCTTGTAAGAGTTTTATCTTGAAATTAAACATGCACATATTATTAGAGGTCAAGGTCTTTGAAAGTTAGTTTTTGAATTTGTTCCTCCCACTGATAATCCTTTTTCATTCATGATCAATCTCATCTTGAAAATAAAATTTCTTTTATTCAGAATGAAGTTTTGTGCACCGATCATTATAATTATGATTATTGGTATGCAGAAATAAAATTTTACTTGAAAAATGGTACCACCCCATCTAATTTAAATTCAACCCAAAGAAGGGTGTTACAATTAAAATTTGCCCCATATCCGTTTATCAGTGACGTTCTTTTTAGGAGAAATTATGATGGAGTGTTGCTTCGTTTTCTTGAGCAAGAGGAAGCCTCTAAAGTTCTTCATGAACTTCATTCAGGTTCTGCTAGTGTCCACTTTAGTGGTTATATTATTTCTCACAAAATATCAAGGGAAGGCTATTAGTTTCCAACCATGTTTAGGGACACCCATACTTTAGTGAGAACGTGTCAGACATGCCAAAAGGCTGCTGGAAGATTGGGTAAGACTTCTTTTACTTTGCCACATGTTTCCATTGAATCTCCCTTTCAAAAATGGGGCTAAAATATTATAGGCCCTGTTAATCCTACTTCAGCTCAAAAACACAAATATATTATAACAACAAAACATTACTTTAAAAGATGGGTTGAGGCATCACAACTTCATGTAGTGAATGCAATTCAGGTTATAAATTTTCTTAAAACATATAATTTCATGTTTTGGAAATCCTCAATCTCTAGCCTTTGATAACATTTGTTATCATATGATTTATATGTATATGCAGTCGATAAAGGCATAAATATTAAATACTCAACAAAATACTATCCTCAAGGTAATGGTTTGGCTGAGTCATCCCATAACAATTTTCTTCGACTTAAAAAGAGACTGTATCTGAAAACCATAAAATTTGGCGTGTGTCTTTGTTTGACACATTTTGGGATGATAATGTCACCAAAATACATGCCATTGGAAACTCTCCTTTATTTTTGGTTTATGGCAGAGAAGCTATCTTGCCACTTCACATTTTCTTGCCATCCCTTCAGTTGTCCCAGAATGTTCAGGAACTGAAATCGTTAGCCATGGAAAATATGATTAATGAATTATTAAGGCTGGAAGCAGAGATACTTAGAGCTAAGTATAAATTTGACCAACGTCAAAAAGTGGTAAAATGCTGGTTTGACAACAAATATACCTCCGAGAGATATTTTGAGGTTGGTGATTTGGTGTTAAAGTGGGACAAAGCCCATGTATGTGAGAAGCCGTGAGGCTGAAGTATTTTATGCCATGACTGTGTTTGGGTATAAATCTGTGTTTTATGTGTGTTAATGGTGTGTGATTATTTAATATGTGGTATCAGAGCTTTTAGTTTTGTGGACCTAGTAGGTAAGGCTGAGAAGTTTGCAATAAAAAAAGTTGTATGCTAGTGGGTGATTGCTAACTATGCTAACTATGTGGACAGATCTATTTTTTGAAGACACAACATGATTTGGATGCATACAAGGACATGTTAAATAGAAGCAAATGCCACATAAATTGAAGAAGATGACAAATAGAAAAGTGAGATGACTTCTTGAAGATCTGGCAGTGAATTCTATTAAGGAAATAATTTCATCTTTTATTCACTGTGCATCTTAGTGAAATAATTTTTTTTAAGCATGAAATGTAACCTCAAAGTTGCTGAGGTAGATCCATTGTTGTTATTCTTCTGTTTTCCCATCAAGAGAAGTGGGTTTCTTATTTAAATGAGAAGTGTTGTGAAAGAGCATTTTAATGCAGTAAACATTGTAGTCAGTTGATTTTAGCACAATGATTGCAGAACCATCGATTAGAAAGAGTCATACCAGCCAAAAAAAGGTGCTTCTCCAAGTGAATTAAAAGTGGAACGCTTGCTTTCTGCTTGATTTGTATTTATTTTTACAGCTAAGCCAAGGACTTGGGGCTCGAGAAGTCACTATTGGGGACAGAGTCTTGTTCCTCAATAGAACTGATTTAAATTAATATTTTCATTCATAATCCATCAAATCGTGCAATTGAGATAAGGCAACTGCTGTTGGCCAATGGAATTATCGGATGCACAGTGGAAGAATTTCACATCAGATAGTTGGATTATGTGTCATGATTCTGTCATGATTTCTGTTGTGAATTTTATTTAGCTGTGTATATCTATGAGATGGTGTGTGAGCAAGGCCATATGGAGAAGAGAAAGTCGTTGTACACTAACTCTGTTTAACGAAAAAGGGAGGCTCCGGAGCTGCCTCTGTCATAATTCTTTGATATTTGTTAAACCGTTGTGCGCTGCAAATTCTGCAGTGGATCATAGCTGTTTTTTTTTGTGATTGTTGATTCTGAACAATTTCTACGTTGAAGCTAAAAGAGATAAGCAGAATCGAAGAGCCACTAGCTGCAAATTAGTCATGGATATGTATTTTTCAAGTCTTAAAACATAAATTACTTACAAATTTGGCCACAACGACATTGATTTGTGGGCTTGGACTGCGTTCAAAGTGGAATATCCAAAAGTTGCAGAGCCATCGTGGAAAACTGCAGAGCCAACATTGAGAACTCTCGTTTTATGAAATATCTCTTTAAAAAAAAAACTTAAAGTGAGTGGAGTGAAGAAATGGGGGAAGAGATCCAGCGTGAAAAAACATGGAAGAAAGCCGTGAACGTTTGGGAAAAAAAAAAAAAAAAAAAAAGGTACGTTGAAAATTCGTTCACTTGAAAAAATGACTTTATAAAAGTTAAAGGAACTACATAATTATTTTTTAATGGGAGTTAAAAGGATTCAAAATAAAATACTCTTTTTTGGAGGAGAGATAAGGTGTTTTATTTCATTTTTTATAAATTTTGTAATGGGTTGGAGTAATAAGGTGGGTTTCTAAAATATTTTAAGATTTGTAATAAGTGAGGGCATATTTTGTATTTGGAGTGATAAGGGATTTTGTAATTTTTGGAGAGATAAGATGTGTTTTGTTTGGTTTTGTTTTTGTTTTTTGTTTTTTTTAAATTGGAGTAATAAGGTGTGTAATTGTGGAGTAAAAAGGTGTTATTTGTAAATTTTTAGAGTGGTAAGGTGAAATTCATTTTGTAATATTTGAAGTTAAGTGAATTTGTATTTCTTGGAGCGATAAGTGTTTTGTAATATGGAGTGATAAGTTGAATGTTGAGAGTTTTTTGAAGTGATTTTATGAAGTGATAAGGTAAAATTATTTTTCTACATTTGGAGTAATAAGGAAAAGTCATTGTTGTCATTCAAAGTAACATTTTTTTACTTTGAGAGAGATTGACATAGTGAATATTCAATTTTCGAAGACAAGTTGCATCAAAGGGTTTTCAGCTTGGCATTTTCATTACTTGAAGGTAGAGGTTTCTTATGTATTCAATACTTAATAAAGATATCATTTTTTGGTGATTGTGTCCTAGATCCGCCCGAAATTGAATAAGGGGATATTAGGTATACCATGTGTGTGTTTGTGATGGCGCGTGTTTTTTATGGCTTCATGATGTTGCTTATGATTTGTGTCTAGTTGACGCAGCCTCACCAGCTGAAAGTCACTCCAATGGAGGGACTGTCAACAACTACGTGGCCCTGTCAGCATTTCTCTTTGATGAACCCCGCTCTTCAATCCACGTGGCCTATTTTCTTTTTCTCTGAATTTATTTGTCAATTTCAGAGAAATTGACAAACAAACATATACACTACCTTCTGATGTTATATTATATTTTCACCTCCGCCCTTATAGCCAAAGTTATAATTTTGTATTAATACGCTGCCTTTTTAAATCAAATGACTTTACAACAGATCTTTGGTTCAGCCCCACATATATAAACGATTTTCCAATCAACTATTCGCGACGTACCTTAATTAACCTCCGGGCTCGTTCATTAGACTTTGCACATCTTCGGCAAACAATCACCGTCCGATTGCCTTTGCCCAGATCAATGGCTTGCATGCATTTCACGCGGCGTCCAACGTCGATCTTTAATGTGCGGGGGAACAGGTTAACGAGTGGTTTTGCGGAGGTACACCTTGCCACGTGTCGACTCCCCTATGGAATCGCTCCTCGACCCAGAATACCGCCTCCGCACCAAAAGTGGTGCGAAATGTGGCAATCCACCTTTGCGATTCCGCTTCCAGTTTTGCTACAGTGCTTTACCAAGGTTAAGCCGAGGTTGTGTTCTCCTATGTGGTTCCTCGTTTATTAACCCTGGGTCTAATCTCCGGTTGGGGAATTCAATTACATAGCAAATGAAATTCTTCTTTATATGGGAATCTCCCCAACATTAAACGGATTCCACAATCACTATTTCACTGCACAGACCTCGCCTACGGTGGGATAATTTCACAGGGTTATCCAACGATTCACAGGAATTCAAGACAGGGAACGGAATTCTTAATACACCATTGCCTCGTAATCAAACGAATCTCCACACAGTTAACATTTCAAGACAATTAGACAACCAACAGGAATGAAATTCATTCAAATGGAAGCAATCGGCAATGCACAAAGTTTTATTGCGGAATCTCTATTCTATTCTTCTTCTCCCCCCTCTGTACATCCGAAGGATACAATTATATACATTACAGAGTGACTCTTCGGTTCCTCAGTGAGGACCGTTTTGAAAAATCAACAGTCTAACTACAATAATTCAATTAACTGAAATATGACAGCTAGGCTAACTGAGCTATTCGAATTCCTATGACTCTAATTAATCTAAATAATACAATCAGCTAAGGTGTTGACACCTAGTTGTAACAATTCGAATGTTTTCAAACCCTCCTGGCCACAACATGTGGACAAAAATCCTACATTGCTGGCTAGTGTCCAATGCCCTTGCATCACTAGTTTTGACCCTGAAATGATCTAATTTAACAGACACATAAAGTTCAATGCAAGCAAGCACAACACCTGTAATGAAGTAGCTGCAAGGAAGGATAATTAAACTCAACACATGCATTTGCGCACCTACAACAAATAATCGCAATTGTCAACATTCGCATTCTACCTCAACAAGAAAATTCACTCAATACAATCAAGTTAATGTGTATCAAAGCACAGTCTACATCAATATTCTTGAAAATAAATATAAGAACTTGTAAATCAAATTCAAATTGCATTGAATTGTAAGGGTGCATTCTCGGTTGAACCAACATCCAAGTTTTGAATTGATTCAGATTAAGTCAAATTGAATTCATTGTAGTGAGTCATTAAAATCATTAAGAAATTTTTGGGTGCATTTTCGACAATGTTCGACACCCTTCCTTTAAAGCACAATCAAGTGAGTACATCAAGTGCACGAGTTTTAACTCTAAAACAAACAAAAAAAAGTTCACCTCTCCTGCAAGCGAGTGTGTATTCATTCAAGCAAGTTCCACCAAGTTATTATAAATTTTATAACATCAAGCGAGCCATCGTGAAGTTCATTGTAGCAACAATCAAAGCAAGCGAGCGAGTTCAACTCTAACGCAAGTAAATGTACTATTCAAAATAAAACAAGTTGAAATCTATAGCAAGCGAGCATGAATTCCAGTGAACTTGAAATAAGAGAAACGAGTTTCACCAAGTAAGAGATCAAGCAAATTCTGAAGCAAGTGAGCGTGATAAACTCAATCAAGTGAGTCAGTACAAGCCAATATATTATTCAAGTAATAAGCTAGTGGGTGTGTCATTAACATCAAGCGAGCACATTCAATTCACTAAAGTTCAAATCAAGTTCAAGACAAGCGAGCAAGTTCACATGGCGCAACATATCTAGTTGTTACAAATTCTTCATAATTTGATCCTCTCAAGTGATGAAGACATGGTGCAAATTAGCAAAGTAACTCTTGCTGATATTTCACGACATCTACAATAGACAAGTGAAATGACTGAGTTCCTTCAACTAGAGTCGCAACTACAAAGAAATGAGTTGCAAGAAAAGAGTGATGCTTCCAAGTCTTTGAACCATCTAGATGATAATCCATTCATCTAACCAGCTTCAAGTGTTGAAGTTGTTCAAGTTCAACGTTCTTCCAAACCAATCATCAAGCCATGGGAAGAAATTCAAAGTAACAATAATCAAAGTGGATTAGGGTATGTCAAAGATGACGCCAACTTGCATATCCCAAATTATTCAAAGCCCATTAAGTTCGTCAGTGCAGGATTTATTGAACAAATCACCTCAACACATTCTGAGAATGTTTCAGACAAACAGAAATGTGCACAACCTGAAGTTGCAGTCAAACCGAAATGTCCTCATTGTCAAAGAACCGGTCATATGGAAGATCATTGTTTTGATCTCCATCCTTGTCACCATTGTGGCAAGCCAAATCATTCATTAGAGAAATGCTGCAAGCAACAAAAATCAGCCAGATTAAAGATAAATTATGAATGGATTGATCCTTGGGAATGGTCGTCCATAATCAAAATATTGTATAAGTTCTACAACTTATACAATCACACCTAGTGCAGCCAACAGTGAAAAGAATATGGTACTCTCATGCAGTTGAACAGGGGAGTACACTAGCGCACCACTCCTACACTTGAAGGGGGGAGTTCAGGAATAATTTCCAAATGATTTTCTCTCCTTTCAGCTGACAAAGGGGGGTAAATGTCAATAAAATTGATGGTGGTTGTCAAACTGAAAGTCTCGACAAAACCAACAAAAGCAGCCAGTGGGCAGTAGAAAGCAAAGCAACAGTGAGCATTTTTCAACACAATAAAAGTAACAGTGAGTTGTTTTTGCATGATCAGCTAGTGGGCGTTCAACAAATTTTGTCAGTGGACAAAGGATGTTGATTTCACGCAAAGGACAGATGGATCCTTTTGCAACTTGGCATGTGATGGAGTTTTCAAGTGAAATTCAGAGATGAATTAGACATGCAGCTGACTCATGGTCTCTTCAGATTGCTGTTTTTTCAGCATCCAGCTTTGGCGGTTTTTCAGGAAATGTTTTTAAGGATCAACAACTGACTCATGGTCTCTTCAGATTGCAGTTTTTTCAGCATCCAGCTTTGGCAGTTTTTCAGGCAATGTTTTTAAGGATCAACATGAGAACTTGGAAGATGGTTCCTCGTTCTTATTTTGGATTTATCATTGAAGGGGGGAATGTTAGCCTCTCTCATAAAACAATTATAAATCCAAAATAAAATAACAAATTAAATATTAAAAGTTAGGAATTTATGCCTAACTCTCTAGATTGGGTTGTTCCTTTAAGTTAGGAGTTAGTTTAGGTAGCTCCTAGATTGGTGTGCGTATGGTTGAGAAATTGTCTCAACCAAAGTGTCCAAGATATAACACACTATCTTGAGACACCGTCTCCTCATCTATTTAGTTGTATTATTACATTCTTTTAATAATGAGAAAATATGTGAGGAAGCTGTGAGGATGAAGTATTTTATGCCATGACTGTGTTTGGGTATAAATCTGTGTGTTTTTATGTGTGTTAATGGTGTGTGATTATTCAACACCATGAAGACAAAGGAGAGCACGCCAAGTTCCAAAAGTTATGGTTAAGACCCTACACTGTTACAAAATAGTTGGGTCCCACCACATTTCAGCTACAAAACTTGGAAGGAAAGTTCGAGTTGCTTCCTTTCAATGCTTTTCTATTGAATTTTTTTTGCATAGTCCCTCCTGTTGGACACTTGTACATATTTTTCCCTTGATTGAAATTTTTTCTTTTTTCTTTCTTTCTTTCTTTTTGAGTGATCTATTTTATTTTCTTTAGAATATTTCATTCCATAGTAAGTATGAGTACAACAAATTTTATAAAGTTTTCAACTGTTATATTTTTATTTGTGCTAACTGATTGAAATATTTCCTTCTATTTTCTCCTCTCGATCTGTAAATTATAAAAGGAACTTAAATATGTTATAATAAAATTCTATTTTTGTTTTCGAGAAACTTTATGTCTCAAAGCCAACACATATATTTCAACAACTATATTTTTGTTAGACTTGTTACTCAAACTTATTATGCCATCCCTCTCTTAAGGAGTGGATATGTCTTCCCATTTGTTAAAATTAAATGCCAATTTTTTTTTAGTGTAGTTCAAAAATATTAAAAGTTATTAATTGAAATATAGGGGGTATCATCATGAGGCTTCCTACCATGATCATAATATTTTAACATACGTGACATTGTGGTATTTAGTCACCAATCTAGGGAAGTGGCTTGTGGTAATTAGATCACAAGATAGTGGCTCTCATCACCAGCCAACCTATTCACATCTATTATGTCTTGTGAATGACATTGTTATCTTACAAGTCACCAAGCCCGAACATTAGCTTTCAATTAGTACTTTAAAAAAAGAGAGGAAGACAATGATAATAAATATGTATATGACAATACCACTCACTCTGAATCTTAAAAAAGTGGGATATTGACACATCCAGATTAAATGGTAACCCTGTTGAGGCTATGGATGCCTGCTAGAAGCAATGGCTCTACCAATGGTATTGAATTAAATCCCTTAACTAGTCTTTTCTTTAAAATATTCTTATTTATTTTCTATTGTACTTTGAGCTTCCTTTCTGAAAGTATATATTTTGGTTTTTTAATTTTGTAACTATTTATGGCTCTTTCCTTTCTCCAGATCCGACTGAAGGAAACATGTTTAATAATTGCCACTTAAATTTGATATAAGATGATATTTTCCTTTTAATTTTTTGGCAGAGATAACTAGTCCTTCCCAATGAGATACCAATTGTTGGCAGACCAACCTCTCCCATCTCATTCACTGCCGATGATATTGGCCCCTCTTTTTAATATTTTTAAATTTTCAAATTGATTTTTGAATTGTGTTTTTAATACCTTCCGATTTCTTGATAATCACTTTCATTACACATTTGGATTTAGGTTTTATTTGATAATATCTTACTAAAAATCGATAATGGTATTAACAAATTTAAGAAATTATGTAACAATTCTTTATATATTGTTGTTAATGTCTTTTGGTTTTTATCCTATGGTATAATCGAATGCATATATGATTTTCTTGGTTATAACCTTTCATTGCCTATTTACCTAATCCTAGCCTATGTATTTCAGACATATTATGATGGCAGTATGATTATTAGCTAAACGTATACCTGACCCCTATCGGAGTATTATTCAAAATTTATTTCCAAGACCTCGGCTCTTAACATCATAATTATATTTCAAACCTTATCGAATTAGGTTATTTTCATGAGGATTGGAAAATGAGATTATCGAGGTAATTAAAAGAAGAGTTATTACGATGGAGATCAACCTATACACCTATTCATTTCTGATGGTCAAGATTTCAAGCCCTGTCATGACTGTACCTCCTTATTCATTGCTCGAAGTAACTAGAGTTTTCGAATCCCATTTCATTTACTGTCTCTGTTAATATCTTCTGGGTTTTGGATCTCTCGGTAATGAGTTAGGGTTTGAGGGTTTATTGATTTTACAATCATCTTGTAATGCAAAAATCTAGTATTGTCTCACCATGTCATGAGTAGTCTGATTTGAGACTCGAGGAATTGATATGTTAGAAGCCTGTGAGGATTGTACTTAGTTGTTTTAGACCGATGACTAGTTCGAATTATTGAAATTGTTCCAAGGACATAACCAGGAGGTCATTAAGGCTTTCACAACCTCTTTCAACAGTTGTAAAGTTATAATTGGGGACATTCAATTTACAGTGGATCCTGAGTTTATTGTTGAAGCTGCCCATTTGTCTCTCGAAGGTTAAAAATGGTCGAAGACCAAGAGAATTAAGAAATTTCCCTGGAAGAAATTGTTGACCAAAAGAGGATATACCTATGAAATTAAAGGTATGCCAGTTACCCATTTAAAAAAAAATGGAAAAACATGTTACTATTTATCAAATTGTACATAATGTGTGAAGGCCACTACAGTTTGGTGTTTTTATATCATATTAGAATGTCAATTGTTTTCTTGGGATACCCTTTAAATCTTCCATATTTCCTATATGTATCGTTGGTTAAGATGGATTTGACATACCAAAAGCGACATAACTACCACTATCTGATTCATCACGGTTTAGTTGCAATTTTGGTGAAGTTTAAATTGAGGAAATTAGGGTTATAATGGAAGTCATGTATGCTAAAGAATGGTTTTATTGACAAACCCCAACACAAGTAATTTTTCTCCCAGGTGTCTTAAAACCTTGATAGAGAAATTGATTATGCTCCCATCGAGCCTTTGGGAAATGACACCCATGTTAGTGACTTTGAGTCTCTTTTAGAACTTTCGTCTTCTGGGAAAAGGGAAAATGAAGGTTTGACACCTAAAACCCCAAGGTTATGCCGCAGTCATAATAATAGTCCTAATGTTGAAAAGGGTGTGGTTGTAAAGGTGTCCGTTCGATGAGGTAAAGAGGTAGCTCATAAGGATAAGCCCCAGGTCGAATCTTTCAATCTCGATCCTACAACACAATGAAAATATAGTGAGTATGTAGGCATTACCCTGTACAAAAATTATCTGCAAACGAACTCTTAAAACAAAAACTAAATAATAGCAAGAGCATAAAAAATAAAACAAATATACACATATATTTTCCCTTGGATCCTAAAATTGGGACTACCAACTTGATTTTTCATTATATTCCTTTCAATCTTACACCACATATGTATACATGTCGAAGCATTCATAAACCCCAATCCATTAACCCTGGATTATAACATAACCATAATTCCCTTGACTGGATCTACAAAATACCATGAGTAAAAAACCATCATGCCCAAAACCATGTGCAAACCCATGCAAGAAAACCATAAGTAGGTTCACCCACGTAATATAGGGTCCAATGTTTTTTTTGGGGCACTGCCCAGAACCTCGTGTAGTGGGGGTTTCATCAAATGCAAGCTTAGGGGGGCTATCCACCCCCCTCTTACCCCCCGCTTCTCACCTCAAGCTAGTCATGGAAAGAATATGACACACACCCAACATTCTCCCACTTGTTTTTTTCTTTCCACATGGGGCCATAAGAGATCTCAGTCATTGGTGCAACCCTGCATTTCCCATTGTTTCTCTACACCAATATAACTTCTCAGTGCTCACAAACTTCATCAATGCATCTGCAACATTCTTCAAAGTGTCCACCTTTACTAGCAACACCTTTTTGTCCTCAACCATATCTCTCACAAAGTGATACTGAACATCAATGTGCTTTGTCTTTGAATGATGAGTAGGGTTCTTAACTAATAAAATTGAAATTTGGCTATCACAGTCTATCCTTATAGCTCACTACACTAATTTTTTGGTAAATTTAATTGTATTAAATTTATTACATAAATTATCGACCGGAGTTGGTAAACTTGTGAAGTGCAAGTGCACAATATATGCTAGAAGCCTCTTTTATTCATTTGGTTTTTTTGTGTGATGATTGGATTTGTAGAGATTAATTCTAAGGATGTTTTTATTCTTATGTTCCTAATGAAATTGATAAATTTAAATTACAGCTAATTTCTAAAAATCAACATACTTTCTACTTTGTAAAAACCGAAACAAACTTTCTCTATCTAATGAAGAAATCTTAACTAATTTTTTTTGTTAGTCTCTAAAAAATATTATTCTCTAATTGTTTTGTTCATGAAGATAAAATAGAATTATAGGAAAGGGAATTTATACATTTTTATGTTTTTGAAATGAAATGTTATGGCAATGAAACTTGTAAATAAATCACTATAGCTCTTGAAAAGAAATCACTCATGAACGGAAAATAACACACTCATATGCTGAAAGGAAATCACTCAATCACTAATGTTTCGAAAATAAATCACTCATGCTCTTGAAATAAACCACTCGTGAACTTGTAAAACTACTCTAAAATAAATCACCGCTTCTCTAGAAGTAAAACTATGAATCCTTTGCAATTTGACAATCCGAAGGGAAAGTTTGATGAATCTACATCAAATGATAAAATAAGACTTATGAAAGCATCTGCATCAAATAAAAAAATGAAATTTTGGAATTAACTACAACAAATGACAAATTGGAATTCTAGAAACAACTACGTCAAATGAAAAATTGTAATTCTGAAAATAACTACATCAAATGATAAAATGAAAACATGAAAACAACTACATTAAAAACATAGAATGTAGAACCTTCACTGTTTGCAGGGGCCCTCCACAAATAAGCGGTCAAAAAATTACTCCAAAATTTAGTTGTGCATTAAGTCTTCAAGGTACTTCTTCATTAAAAAGGAATGAAAAACAGAGTTTTAAAACTTCACAATATGCTTTAGAAAATTAACCTCTCCTCTTTATTTCAATGCAGTATTTATATAGGGGTTGCAATGTAACTTCATGGAGATTCATATGGCTAAAGATCAGAATTGAATGGAAACCTATTTTCCATGAATTGGATGAAGCACATTCCATTCCAACCTCTGTTTTCTTGACTAGGCATTTATTGACACATGGGCACAATGTTTTGTTTTGCAACTGAAAAATAGGGCTCCAAAGAACCAGAAATATCTCCTAAATGGTACGAATTCAGGATAACTGCTCATAAAGAACTTAATTGGGCCCGTTCTGAACAAAACCCATGTTTTTTTTTTTCGAGATTCGCTTTATTTTGCTCAGGAAACACATTTTAATTTTATTGGTCAAAACTGCTGCGATTTTCCCTTGATATTTGCCTGGATGTCCACATGTGTGAGCTGGGTAGAATTTGACCCAAAAAAAATCCATATTGGAGCTTCTAGAAACAATTTCCATGTGTTGGATTTCATTCTAGAGTGGTGCTACTACCTCAACCATGAAGACAACTGCGGAAATTGTAGAAACTTGAACGATCAAACTATCATTAGTAAAACCATGCACAATTATCTTTAATTCATTAAAAATAATAGAAATAATAATAATAAACCTTGTAAACACGTATTTAGGAATTTAGTGTGTTTATGAAGAAATATGGTTAACAAATATGACAATGGGTGAATGGAATGATGCAAAAATGGATGGTTTCATCAAAAAAATTATGACAAATTGGAGGCTTAACACCAAACCCATACTTGAACACAATATCTGCAACCAACTACTTCGTTACTTGCATGAGTGGCTGCCATGTATTCTACCTCTATAGTTGAAATAACCACTACATACGTTATTTTACTCATCCAACTAGCTACACATCCAAATAGGCTAAACACATACCCACTTGTAGATATTCTTTGATCCAGATATCCAGCCTAGTATGCATAAAAAAATCCATGGATATCCAAAACTCTGTCCAATCCTGGTATTTCCTGGTAGCACAAACCATAATCGCCAATGCCACAAAAATACATGAAAACCTACTTCACTACTGTCCAATGATCCTTCCCTGGTTTTGACATAAACCTTCTCAATACTCCCATTGCATGTGCAATGTATGGTCTAGTACAAACCATTGAATACATCAAGCTACCCACTGCACTTGCATATGGAACACGATACATGCCCTCTTCTTATTCTATGTCTTGAGACACTGTTCAATAGATAAATTTACACCTACAGGAATAAGAACCTTCACCGGTTTACTATATTGCATATTGAACGTCTGCAATATTGTCTCAACATAATTCCTCTAGTTTAACCAAAGATTCTTGTTTGCCCAATCTCGTTTAATTTCCATGTCCAAAATATAGTTTGCAGCACCAATATCCTTCATGTTGAATTCAGAGAACAATTGGGTCTTAAAATCCTGGATTATTTCTTTGTCATTTCCAACTAGAAAATATATGTTGGAAATACTGAGAGGGGGGTGAATCAATAATTATTTTCAATTGTTAATGAGTTAGATTCTTACACAATTCATAATCAGAGAAACAAATTTTTTTATTAATGAAATAGGAAGATGAATAGTCTTTTTACAAATAAATATATATAATGATTGCCAAGCACCAACTTGGAGTTAATGAGGCTCCGAGCTCTAGGGCTTTGACCCTATCTTCACCAAGGCTCCAACCTTGAATTTAGGGGCACCTACCCTAAGGACACCAATCCTTTTATGCTTATTATATTAAGATTTTTAATTGCACCATAATTTCTGCACCAATATGCACCAATCCGCACCACTTCATCAATTCTGCACCAGTCTGCACCACTTCATCAATTCCACATAATGTCGTTTCTCCATACTGCGTTAGGCCATTGGTCAAGGTTCTAACTCTTCAAAACTTATGATGCTCCAAAAAATATACTATCCTTACACCACCCTATACCATTGTTTAAGAAGGATTTCACAAGTTCACTATTCAAGAAGGAGCTACCCAATTCGAGGTCAAAGTCAAAGAGGCTCCGCAATATAGATTTACAACTATTCTGATATGTCACAATTGAAGGTGTAGTAAGATGGAATGGGAGTCATAGCAAAGTATGTTGAACCCATCACACAAATCTAATCAAGTATGTAGCAGCATTATCCAAAATCAACAGTCCTTAGTAGCCTCTACTCGGTCCGAATTTGGAGTAGCTCTATCACAACCCACACTTCTGTACAACCCAAAAACAAGAGCCCACACTCTTGTATAGTTCGAAAACAAGAGCCCAGAATAATCCACAATGTTGAGATTGTTGCTCCTTCTAGGGATCTGGCTCAAAACAGGTCTTATACCTAGATTTTAAACCCTCGTTGTCCCTTATCTTGACTTTGCTGAATTATCCTCCAAGTTGTTCACCTAATCTACAACCTTTATCCTTCTTGTTCATGAGATATGAACTCGAACTTGTAATGAATGTTGTGCTGATGGTTGGTCTGAAACAAGGAGAGTAATCACATATAAATACACCTAAATTTTGACCTTTTAATGAATAGATGCGTCCTTAAGTAGGCCAACTTTTCCTAGAAAATGAGGTCATCTCACTCGGCTATAAATTATGTATTAACTTAAAAATTCAATAACTCTCAAAGCGCTTGGAATTTTGGGATGAGTAATATCTCGTTGAAAAGATAAAATGATCTGGAATTATGAAATAACACAACATAATACACATATAACCATAAATACAAAAAATGAGCAGAAATAACAATTCATTTCATTAATATCAAAGAATTGAAATTTGTTTACAGAAAAAATTGAAATAAAATAGCTAGGGCGTTGGTAGCTTATCTATGAGAAGAGATGTGGCGGCTACATGCCTCTGAAATATGTTACAATGAGGCTCGAGGGCCTATTTATTATTGAGAAACAATGGAAAACCCTAAACATCCAAAATCCTAACCCCAGGAGATGAAGTGCCAAAACTATGGGCCTCGTTTGGGTAAATTGGTACATCAACTTCCTAGGGACGTAAATTTGGCATACGATCTCCGTTTGACATGATTAATACCTCCTTAGAAAGATGTATCCAAGGACTAAAAATTTTGAGTGAGAAAAATTGATTGACGAACCAATTTCCTCTCGATTTTCCCAAAAAATGTCGTTTAGGGCTTCAAAATGGATCCAGAAGTTCAGGACCTTAAAAACTGCTAAAAATAGTAAACTGTGCTATAATTAAGGAAACTGAAAAAATGAAAGAAACAATGGTGGGGCCCCAAGTGGAATAGTCGGGTGGCCACCAATATCCACCTAGATCATTCCTCCCACCTTAGGGAGTGATGGTCCCCATTGCATTGAGTTTATCCATGAGATGAGGAAACTTCTGCTGAACTTGGTCCCTGGTGAACCACTTGCCTTGGTGCAGGAGTTGGCCAGCTTTGACAACCCGATCGAGTTGGATCTTCTGCTGGCGAGTGTTCTTGATTTTTATTTCCATGATACAATCTATGGTGGCCTGTTCCATGCAGTCTAGGTTTAACTCTGTTGGTGTGAGTTGTTCTGCAATGTCAGAGGTGTCCAGTAGAGGTGGGAAGTAGGGCCAAAGGCAGTCCACATTGAATACTGGGTGCAAACCAAGGAATGGTGGAATATTGAGATCTAAGGCATTTTTCCCTACAAACTTGGTGATGGTGTACAACCCATATCGGAGTGGGTGAAGCTTGCGATGGGATCCAGTGAGGTGCTCCTTCTGTAGATGTAGCCACACTTTATTACCCACCTAGAAGTTGTGTGGGACACGATGTTGATCATGTCGTTGCTTGTACTTAAAATTGGCTCTATCCAATATGTCATGAACTTGTTGGTGGATGTGATGAATGTGCTCAATTAATGTTTTTATTTTTCAAATTCAGACTGGACATGAGCCAAATCGGCCTGAGTAGCCACAAATGGCATGTCTATGTCAATGTGACATAGTGACTGGAACCCCATGCCCACCTGAAAGGGGCTATGGCCAGTTGAGCTGTGGAGAATTCGGTTGTAACTGTGTTGTACATAGGGAAGGCTCTCATCCCATGTGTGTTGATGCTTTGAATTGTACACACGCAGAATGTGTACAATCATCCTGTTGATGACCTCTGTTTGGCCATCGATTTGGGGATGGAAAGTTGTGGACTTGGTGAGCTTGGTGTCCAACATTGACCAAAGGCTGGACGAAAATGTGCTGAGGAACATGCTATCCTGATATGAGATGATAGACTGTGGGATCAAAAATTTCACCCGCACTCATTCAAATAAGAGTTTAGTAATGGATTCTGCTGTGATATTCTTATTGCAGGCCGACATAATGGCCATCTTCAGGAATCTGTCGACGACAACAAAAACACAGTCGTTTCCATGCTTAGTATAAGGAAGGCCTGATATGTAATCCATGGAGATGGATTCCCAAGGTCGACTAGGCATATGTAGCAGGTATAGAGGCCTTGATTATTGATGGTCGATTTGGAAATGACGCAACCAGTGCAGGATCTGATGTACTTCCCAACATCCTGTCAAAGGTTTGGCCAGTAGAAATACTTCTGCAGTACTTCCATTGTTTTCTCAACCCTAAAATGCCCAACGACTCGACTGTAGCGTGCTTCCAAAATAATCTTGGCATGCTCGCTTGAAGGAACACAAAGGTGTCCCAGGTGACATAACAGTGCATCCTATAGGTGAACATTTGGAACTTGCATACCCTCCAAGAGTGTATTGTATGTGTGGCCGAATTCCGGATCACCCTTATAGAAAAGAAGCCAATCATAAGTCTCGTGCCCACAAGAGTTGAGAATGGTGGTTAGCGCCATGATTGGTGGTCGACTGAGGCAGTGTGAAAAATTATTGGTGCTTCCCTTCTTATACTTGATGTTCAAATGAAATTGTTGTAGATATGTGGACCACTTTTGACAACGATCGTTCTGCAACTTACCTTGTGTCTGTATGAACTACAGGGGTCAGTGGTCTGCGTGGATGAACGTTTCCTTCCCCAAAATGTAATGCTTCCATTGGTCGCAAAGCTACATAATGGAATACATTTCTTTGTCATAAGTGAGATACTTGCGGACTATGTTGAACAATGTCTCACTGTGATATGCCACTGGATGCCCCTGTTGAGTAAGAATTGCCCCAATAGCATAGTTAGAGGCATCTATCTTGATCTAAAATGGTTGTTGAAATTCTGGTAATGTGAGCACTAGGGTAGAGTAGAGGCGATGTTTCAATTCTATGAACGCCTTTTGGTGAGATTCCGACCAAAATAATTTTTCTTTTGCTCCTCCCTTGGTGACTTGACTCAAGGACCAAGTGATATGAGATAATCCAAACACGAACTTGCGGTAGAAATTAGCAAGAACCAGAAAGCTGCGAAGATCTGTAAGAGTGGTTGGGGCCGACCAATCCTGAATTACTTGGATCTTGGTTGGATCTATATGCACCCCCTGTTCATCAATAATGTATCCCAAATACTGAACCTGGGTCATGCCAAAAATGCACTTCTCCAAATTGGCACACAACTTGTCTTGCCGCAGTGTTTGGAGGACCTATAGAATGTGGTGGAGGTGCTCTTCCCAATTCTGTCTGAGGATTAGGATGTCATCCAAGTACACTACTACAAATGAGTTGGTGAATGGCAGAAATATGTCATCCATCAACCTTATGAAGGTTGTTGGAGCATTCGTCAATCTGGAAGGCATGACCAATCATTCAAAAAGGCCCTCCTTGGCTTTGAAGGCAGTCTTCCACACGTCAGAGGGTTCGATTAGTACTTGGTGATACCTAGACTTCAATTTGATCTTGCTGAAATATTTCTCCCCTTTGAGTTGATCCAGAAGGTCATCAATTCATGGGATCAGGTACCTATTCTAGACAATGATCTTGTTCAATGCCTAACAGTCAATAAAAAGTCTCCAAGTCCCATCATTCTTCTACACTAACACAATTGGGCTCCCACAGGGCGATGAAATCGGTCGGATGTGACCTTTCTGTAGCAGCTCCTGAATTTTACTCTTGATTTCATCGTTCTCTAGAATAGAGCGCCAATAGATCGGTCCATTCAGCAGAAATGCACCTAAGGTTAGATCAATGGGGTGCTTGACCTGACAGTGAAGAGGCACCCCTATGGGTGAGGTGAAGATGTCCCTGTAATCCTCCACGACCTTGTCCATTTGTTGTTGTCGTGCGGAGGAGCCCTGTTTGGAGGTCGTGGCCACAATTTTCTTCTTTCCCTAGGGACGGATCATCAGGAAAACAAATTTCCCGGTTTTGGAAATGATCTTACTCCATTGTTTTGAAGTAACCAAAGAGATAGTCACAGGCAATGGTACCTCTAGTATCCTGTACAAATTATTGCCCAAAGTAACAATAAAAATGCGAGGCCCAGACTCATACAAAACTTGTCGCTTCCACAAGTATGTTTGGCCTAATAATAAAACAAAAACATCAAGAGGAGAAATGTCACATAATCCCTCATCTGTAAAGTGCTTGATGTTGTAGGGAAGGCGACACTACTGGATGACGTGGAGATCTCGTCCTTGGTGAAGCCACCCGATGGTGTACGACTGTGGGTGTGCTGTGGTCGGCAAGCCCAACTGCTTCACAACCTTTGCTGAAATGAGGTTATTTTGGCTCCCACTATCGACAATGAACTGTAGCGGGGAACCCTTTACCCACTTCTGGGAGTGGAAGAGATGCTCCTCCTCCTCTGGATATTTCGGTTCTTCCTTCTGGATCTTTACAGTGGCAATCGTGGTATTGGGCTTCACATAAATAATCTATTTCCCTTTGTCATTCCCCTTGTCGAGTTTTGATTCAGAGTCATATCATGCATCTGATTTAGAAGCCCTCATCTCGGCCACTAGTGACTACTTGGCCCGAAACTCACTTGTGTTGTGAGTGGAGCTCTTATGGAACTCATACCACTTTCCTGTGTCATTCTTCAGCTTCGCGGTGTTGTTATTTTCTTGTGGCTTCAGTAGGTTATCTTGGGCCACCATGCCTTGGTTTTGTCCTTTTTTCTGCAGTTTGGGGGCACCTTTCCCTTGCTTTTGATTCACATATCCAAAGTCTCGCTTCTTCTGTTTGAATTTCTTCTCAATCTTGGCAGGATACTGGTATGTCGTACCAAGCGAGGAGATGTCGAGGAACTCCATTTCCTCTTGAATGTATTTGTGCTGACAACTGCGGTACTTCAACACCAAATGTTTCTCCAAATCTTTGATACCCAAATTTGTGCTCAGGGTATGGAACAGATTCGTCAGCTCATGCACATCTTGATCCCTTTGTTGCCATAACATAGTCCATTGTATGTACTTGTCCTCATAGCTCCCCACGGGATAATATTGTTCCTTGATGGAATCTCAGAAAGAATTCCAAGTGGGTATGGACGAGAATAGAGAGGGTTCACCCTCGTCCTTTTTCTCACAGTTGGTTTCCCACTAGTCCTTGACATGGGGGGTAGCTTTGAGGAGTGTAAAAATAATCTTCTCCTGGTTAGAAAAGTCATGAACCGAGAAATATACTTCTAATAGATTCAACCATCTACCTACAACGTTTGCATCTATGTTGACCTCAAATATGGGAATGTCGAATTTTACTTGTACTTTAAAAGGAGTTGCACCTCTAGAGTGGTTACTGGATGCAGATGCACCACCGGTGTGCAGTCTTAGAAGGATCTAGGAAAATTTATCCATCATCGCATTCCTTTGTTTTTCGAGGAACTCCTCGAGCAATATTTTGATAGGATATCCTGCTCCTTCATCTTTATTTTCATCCCGCGTGAGCGGCCGTCGGGGTTTGTGAGGCTGATCTTGTAAAGGTTCAACCAGATCGAGCCCTAACTCCTTATCCCCTGACCTCGTTGGGGACATGCAAAGAAGGTTCGAGAAAGAGAAGACCGCTATGATACCAATGATCTGGATTTATGCAGGAATGCAACATAATAAAAATATAACCATAAATACAAAAATTTAGTGGAAATAACACTTCATTTCATTAATATCAAAGAACTGAAATTTGTTTACAGACAGAATGGAAATAAACTAGCTAGGGAATTGGTAGCTTATCTCTGAGAAGAGATGTGGTGGCTATAGGCCTCTTAAATGTGTTACAATGAGGCTCGAGGACCTATTTATAATTGATAAACAATGGAAAACCCTAAACATCCAAAAACCTAACCCTAGGAGATGAAGCACCAAAACTATGGGCCCCGTTTGGATAAATTGTTACATCAACTTCCCAGGGACGTAAATTTGGCATACAATCTTCGTTTGATGCATTCAATACCTCATTAGAAACATCTATCCAAGGAATACAAATTTTGAGTGAGAAACATGGTCCATGATACATGTTGCTCCTAGTTTTCCAAAAAAACGTCATTTAGGGCCTCAAAATGGCTCCATAAGTTCAGGACCCGAAAAACTACTAAAAATAGTAAATTGTGCTATAATTAAGGAAACTGAAAAAATTAAAGAAAAAATGGTGGGGCCCCAAGTGGAAGAGGTGGGTATAATTTCCAATGCTTCCAGAAATACTTTGACACTACCAGAACCATCAAAATAGGGTAGTTATCTTACCTTTGAGGAGATGCACCAGAAGTTCTTTGTGACCTTGAGGTAGCGCAACGCAGACACATTGTGTAACCGATTCTGCTAGTTCTCCATCTCGCCATCTGAGTCTAAGAAACACGAACTATTCTTCTCCCAATTCAGCATCCCATAAACTATAGGGTTGATCCAATCTTTGTCCTGCGCAGTTAGCTTGTAAATATGGTCGACATCATCTCCATCGCATACTGGCTCTATATATCGTTCCCCTTCGGCTGGATCCAGTGGGACTTTCGCCCGTGTACCTTCGTTCTCAAAGATCATGCTTCTATGCTTTAGGTTGATGATGCCTCCCATATCAATGGCTCAATCCAATCCTAATAGTGCAGGGTAGGGGTCTGTATCATCCACAATTTGTATTACTTCGAAATCCGCGCATACCTTCACTCCAGCAATGTCTACCATGACTTTTGGAAGTTTTCCAAGTGGAATGATCTTTTTCTGATTAGCCATGCGTAACTAAATGGTGGACCATTCCAGCTTTGTTTCTCCCATCTTCTGCTAGGTTTGCTTAGGTAAGAAATTTTCATCAGACCCTAGATCCAATATGACTTGATCCATCTCATACTCTCCAATTTGCACAGTCATGCGCATCTCTTGACTAGTTCTCTTCTTGCTCTTATAAATCTTGTTCACAACCTTAGTCTCCGTTTGAGGTACTTATTTTTTGTGCAACTATCTATTAGGGCCTGGAGGTTATCTACTACCTTCTGATTGCACAGTAGCTTAATGAAGGCTTGTATTAATGGTTTGAATTCATCATCAACCTTTGGTACCATGATAGAAATTGATGTGGATGATCCTGAAATAGCAAAATCCTTCTCGGCTTCAATGAAAGCCTCTTTTTCTTTCTGCAGGTTGAGTCCTTCCTTCTTGTCAAACACCTTCCTGATCAATGGCTATGCATCATCATTTTCCTCATTTCCTCCAGTGGAAACACCACTGCATGTAATTACCTTTACACTTTGACCATCATCGCGCGGTTAACCTTTAACCATTTGTATGTTTTGTGTAGGCATCTGCTGCTTCTTTTCCTGCATTTTAGCCATTAACACATGACAATATTAAATTACATAATCAAATTTCCTATAGTACCTACAGGATTTTCGCGCAGGGTTCGGGAGTCCTGCGCATAGTGGCCATCATCTCCATAGTTATAACAAATTAATTGCCCTCTTCCCCAACCTGCGCCTCCACCTCTCCCCCCTCCCCTTCCTCTTGTTGGGGATCCTACCTGTCTAGAGGGAGATGCTGGTGACGAAGGGTTGACCTGAACTATGTAAAGGTTCACATTTTCTATCATTAGGTCAAAAATTTGGTAGTAGTGCTCATCGTGACCAACTGAAGAGAAAAATATGCACCATTGTTTCTCAGTTTTGGCACATAGGCTCCTAACCATGGGAAATGGTCTATATCGTGTCATCCAGTTGCCCTATAGTCAATGCACCATAGTGTGGGGGTACTAGGCCCAAAAATATCCTTGGGGCGCAGTGGATTCAGTCCCCCTACTTGTAGGTAATCCAAGAACAGAGGGAACTGATCTTTGGTGTGGCCAACACCTTTGCAACGTATGCACCAGACATCTGCACCAACTTCTTTACCTCGGTCTCTGTGTAAATTTTGAATTTCTAAGTGCATAGCTTCCAATTGGATTTGAATTTGCAGCGCTTTGAATTGAGCATCTTCTCTAGGTGCAGATTATAATTTCATGGTAACTTCCAAAGCTTCGGCCTGAGAATCGATCTTCTGTTGACCCATAGGACTTCACAGATGTGGCAACAACATGGAAATGAACCATTTTTTATGCTACTTATCATCATAAAAAAATCGTCTGTCGCTGATGGTTTTATTCAGCCGTTGGTTAGCTTCCCAAACGATTCCTTCAGCCCTTGATTGATATCTTTTAGTTATATTATGCACTTTGAATAGAACTTTGGATTCCATAATTTTTATTTAAGGGAATCCTTAATCTACGCAATAGTGGGATCTACGTTTTGATTGAGATATCCCATGAACCAATCTAAAGTGCAACCTTCAAATTCCCTAGCCAACTGCGCTCTCTTGACAACATCAGTATTAACATTTTGTGCAGTCCACACCACATTAGCCACAAACCAAAACCGATCAATATCCTCATCCCCCACACCCTTAAAGGTGGGTAGCTTCATATGCGTGGCCATATATTCTGTATGTGGTGGTGGAGGTGGGGTAGGAGATGTCTTACCCCTGCGCGAGTTCAACTGTGGCATAGCAAGAGGGCTACCTTCAGTGCGCATAGCCTCGATACCTTCTATATCAGGTGAATTTCTCAACGGGATGTATATGGATCTGTTCCCTCTCTGATTGATCCGATAATATTTCCCGCTACACGTAGTGCTTTAAATATTATCATGGGTCATTCACTCAACGTGGCTGCACAAAAAACCCTTTTCACACAATAGAATCTTAATCAGCAGAGGAAAATTTCATAAGAATTTAGCCCTCAATCCCTTGAAAAATATCCTTTTAGCTTCAGAATATGATAAAAATTGACCTACTGCAAATTCTGTCACAAACCCACCCAAGATGTTGTCAACTCAGTGATATACCATTTGGGTGATGGAATTATCAGTCTTTTCCAATAGTTGGATCAATTCAGGTGTCCACTTCGTGACCTAATCATCCTTCCAACAAGTTTGGAATTCTGCTAATCTTGACAACCACTCTTGTAATTCATGCGTAAAGGTCATGAAGAAGATCTCGTGAACCTCTGTGATACTTGTTCTTCCACTCTTAAGTAGAAAAATTCTTACTTCTGTTTTCTTTTAGGGAAAATTCCTGAATATGTTTCTCAAACCAATCCTCTAGTTTAGGCTTTAAGGGCTGCCACAACATCTAATCTCTTTCAAAATGATCTAGGTCCCGGAAACAGAACCATTTGTTGGCTTGGCAGGTCCTGACGCAGGTTCAGAGTCGAGGTTAACCAAAAAAACCCTCTTACTACTAGCCCTTTCGGCAATGACCTACTTGCAAGGGTCAAAGTCTCACCCGAAGTAGTATGGTGGGGTGCTAGAACCAGGTTTCCACACCCTGAGAGAGAATTAAATGATGCGGGTGCCTACAGATCTGAAACAACCATGAAAATACCTCCATGATAGAAGCCCTAACCAGGAAACCCTTATCAGACAGATTCAGGTCAATTATATAGAATATCTTGCGTGTAGGTCAAAAAAGAGTCCAAAATCCATATAATAACCCTTAACAGATAGTATTAGAACCCAATAGTACTAGATCCATTCAATAACCATTCATCTAAATCCAGAAACAGTTGCGCAATTGATCTGAATACATATAACACAGGAATTGGGAACAACATGCAGAATTGATCATAAAGTAAATAACAGATCCATTTCGGACTCAGATATCAGCCAAAATAGTTATTTATTCATAAATAGTTCATATCTTCCTTACAAAACCTTCATTTCACTTATGCACACAGCCAGCGGGGTCGGCACACAGTAGGACTAGGTCTCCGCTCACACAACCATCAGGAGCCTTTTTACCTAGACAAGTCCGCTAGAATCAAAATACCATTAGATATTTCATCAATAACATTATGTCCTCTGTTGACTTGATCTAGACTCCTATTTGTAAATTTAGCCCTTGCTCATCTAAGGTCCACAAACCGTGGTTTGCGACCCCTAATTCTACCCTTTCGACCCTCGTGAGGGACTTTGACCCACCCCAAAGCCCCTTGAATTGTGTTGCGCACGACTAAACTGAAAAAATATTTACAAAATTATATAAAAAATGTATCAAAGTTCGGTCCTAGGGGACCCCACTCCAACAAGCCCCCAACACAATCTTGTGACTCGTCTTGAGTCACAACGACATTGGGTTCTTCATCTTATTCTGCAGCTCTTCGATGGCAGCAGTAAAGGGCACCAAGATGCCTGTACTTTGATCTGCTGCACTCTGTGTGGTATCTACTAGCTTCTATGAAGTCGGCCCTTCTACGGTTAGGTTGACACTCTGTAGGGTCTAATTTAGGGTCTTAACTGCAGCATCCAGCTCCTGAGACAACTTCATTTCCTCGTCCGCCCATGGATTGATATGGTTAGTTACAATTTGCTTCTTTTGGTGGAGCTCCTCAACTTCATCTCGTAGAACCTGACTGGTCTGTAGGTGGGCCATGCGTTGGGAAGGAATGAAAGTAGGTAAGGCCTCCTACAGATCGTCGAACGCCTGCTCCTTGGTGCGCAGATCTTGATTAATATTCTTGAAAAGTGGGTCTGTTTGCACAGAGGTCCATAGTCCCATGGCTGTCTCGAGTAGCTCTGAGCCCTTTTCAAAATTGGTTGAAATTCTCGCAGATGCTTCTTTTACTAAGGAGGCCCGCTGTGTCGGAACCTGCGGGGAGTCTCAGGTTGCAACTTAGCCTGCAATGCAACAATTTTCTATTCAAATTCCACTTTCACAGTCTGCATTTCTGTTCGGGAAGCCTTTAGTGTGACAACCAGGATTTCAATATTGACTTGTAGGGGGATGGATGCCGGGATGACCACTTCAGGAAGATCACCGCATATTCTATCAATTATATTTTCCAATTCCTCTTGTTGAGCCATAGCCACCTACTGCGCTATTTGTGCTTGTAGTGACTCTTCTATTTTTTCTCCAGTTGTTTGCTCCACTTTGCTTCACTTCTGCTGCATGCTCGCCATCCTGCACTGCAACTCGTCGAAAATAAATGTTTGGAGAGCGTGTAGCTTTCCACTTGGAAAATTTTATAGATCAATTCCGACCTCAGGTCAGGTTTTCACCTGCGCGCACAGCTTCGGTTGTGCCATTGTCACGGCTGCACCCGGGAAGGGGCAGATTCTACTATATGATACTGTGGTGATCCTGGCTGTTATCAGGCTCGCTTGTATCAACCTTGCTTGATCTATGCTCGCTTGCAAGTTGTCCACCTTCAACTACAAAACCTGCAATCCAGTTTGTAAGGCCTCCACCATAGCCTTGTGTTGCTCCTCCATGGCAGTCCATCTATCTTGTGAAACGGAAGTGACTGCATCCGCAATTTTATCCAGGTCCTCTTCTGTCAGAGTGACCTCGTCGACACCTCCATCTTTGGATCCCTTCTTCTTCTTTCATGGACCCTTTGAAGTTTCTGCACCATGCTTGGTGCCGCACGGAGATTCTGCACCATCACCATCTAATCCATCTAGGCCACTACATTAATTTTGCTGATATTGATCAGTTATCAAAACTTGTATGATCCAATCGCTTATTCCATAACCAAATTTCATCTTTTTGACTAAAATAACATTTATCTCCTTGGATATTTCTAAGAATGTAAACATTATCTGGTGTTCTTACTCCTTTTGCCACAAGTTCTCCTGAGGATGAGTCACTTATTTCACAATTTTTAGTACTAAAGGCAACATTATGTCCTTGGTCACAAATTTGGCTAACACTTAAGAGATTGTGGTTGAGCCCTTCTACCAGAAAATTATTTTGAGCCTTTCCTTGTCCATTAACGAGGGTAGCAGTTCTTTTTCCAGTGATTTTCGCAGATCCAATTCCAAAGGAGACATTTCCATTTTTCTTATTCATTGAAACAAACTTCTTTTGGTCACCTATCATATGTCTTTAACATCCACTATCCATGAACCAATGATTTTCTTCACTATGAGCACATAGAGCTAGGCCACGTTTATGATTTATCTGTATTGAAATTTACCCTTTTAGCTTCCTCTCTTTTGAATGGGAAATTTTGTTCATTATGGTCATAATTATTACATAATGAGCAAGTCTTATCAAAATTAGCCAAGGGATCAAAATAATTATAATTTTTTACTTTTCCTTTCTCTTTGGGACCACATAGTTTGTTTGTTTGATATTTCAATCTTGGTGCTTCATTCTTATGAGCCTTACAATGCTTAGCTTGATGACAAATTTTTTTACAATAGTAACAATACCCAAGAAAGATAGTTTGGTACTTGCTGTAATAGCCATAACTTGAATCAACATTCTTCCTTGGAGTTGCTCTTCCTTCATTTCTTGGATTTGAGATGGGCCTTTGTTATTGGTGAGACGAATTTTCTTCTTTTGGATGGCAAGAAAGTATGTCGGCATAACTCCTTGCATTATTCCTCGTACTTGATTATTATCCTTTGAAACCAATCCCATATTTTCCATATTGAGGTTTTTGAGTATTACGAATGTTATCAAGTGCTTGAGAGCTTTTCCAACTCCTTTTGACTTGCTCCAACTCCTTTCTTAGAGATACTATTTCAGCTTCACATTTTTCACAGATATTAGCTTCCTTAACTTTTAGCTTATTGTTCAAGAAGTATTCCCTTCTTTTTTCTTCCTCCTTTTCTACTTTGAGAGAAATGATCTTCTTCAGTAAATTTTCATTTTCTTCAATGGAACTTATTAATAATTAATCCATATTTCCTTCGCCTTCTAGTTCTTAATCATCGTCATTTGTGAATGCCATGAATAACACTTCTTTTCTTCCAACATAGTCATTTTCTTCATCTGATTCATCATCATTTCCTTTCTAATGAGTGATATTTCTAGTTGATTTCTTCTTGATGACTACAAATTCATCTTCATTAGACTCATCTTGTTTGGAGAAGAAGTTCTTATTAAACCCTTTCTTTTTGTACACCATCCTTTTAGAATCCTATTCATCATCACTATAATGTTTATGAGTAAATTTTGCAGCATAATGACCGATTCTTCCACATTTGAAACAAATGAGAGGGTACTTACCTTTTAGCTTGGATCCCTTCTTTAGTCTTCATACAAATTG
Organism: Pinus albicaulis; assembly: GCA_034641835.2. Taxonomy (NCBI): domain Eukaryota; kingdom Viridiplantae; phylum Streptophyta; class Pinopsida; order Pinales; family Pinaceae; genus Pinus; species Pinus albicaulis. The sequence goes on along the minus strand of CM076584.1, from coordinate 608,946,273 downwards.
TGCTGATTCGGTTTCAACATCAGAGTCATCACTGTTGTTACTCTATCCTTTTCCCTTTTTAGATATTGAGGGTTTGAATGTTGCATCTTTGGAACTTGGGATTCCTTTTCTCATCTCATAAGAAATGAGGATTCCATGAAGTTCATCCATATTGAGAGTATTTAGATCCTTCATTTCTTCTATAACACTTAGTGTGGAGTCAAATATGTTGGGAAGAGATCTTAAGAACTTTTGAACAATTGTGATTTCCTCAACATTTTCTCCCAATCCTTTAAGAGAGTTGACCACTTCAGATACTCAGAGAATATATGATGCAATATCTTCTTCATCATCCATTTTCAGACTTTCAAATTTCCTTCTATGAGTTTGAAATTTTTGATTCTTAAATTTGGAGTCCCCGTCATATAAAGCAACCAACTTATCCCATGTTTCTTTAATTGTATCACAATCCATCACTTTTGTAAATTCAGAGTCATAAATTCCACTAGTGATGGAATTTAGAGCTTTGGAATTAGCAATGTAAGCTTTCCTTTTGTCAGGATCAGTTAAGAGTGTGGAGGGAACTTTGTACCCATTCAAAACCGAGTGCCAAATTTTGGGATCGAGAGACATCAAGTAATGGGACATCCTTTTCTTTCAAAAGCCAAAGTTAGTTCCCTTGAACATAGGAAGCTTCCCTATTACTTCTTGATGCTTCATTGTACCTAAGAATCCTTCTTCCAGCTGTTAGGCTGATTGTGAAGAATCTGGCTCTGATTCAAATTATTGGAAATACTAAGAGGGGGTGAATAAATATTTATTTTTAATTGTTAACCAATTATATTCATACACAATTAATAATCAGAGAAATAAATAATTTATTAATGAAATAGGAAGATGAATAGTATTTTTACAAATAAGTATATACAATGATTTCCAAGCACCAACTTGGACTTAATGAGGCTACGACCTCTAGGGCTTTGACCCTATCTTCACCAAGGCTTCAACCTTGAATTTAGGGGCACCTACCACAAGGACACCAATCCTTTTATGCTTATTAGATTAAGAGTTCCAACCGTACCATCAGTTCTGCACCAATCTGCAACACTTCATCAATTCTGCACCAGTATGCACCACTTTATTTATTCCGTATAATTTCATTTCTCGATACTACGTTAGGCCATTTATCAAGGTTCTAACTCTTCAAAATTGATGCTGCTCCAAAAAATATACTATCCTTACACCACCCTATACCACTATTGAAGAAGGATTTCACAAGTTTATTATTCAAGAAGGAGCTACCCAATTCAAGGTCAAAGTCAAAGAGGCTCCACAATATAGATTTACAAAAATGCTAATATGTCACAATTGAAGGTGTAGTAAGATGGAATGGGAGTCACATCAAAGTATGTTGAACTCGTTACACAAATACGAATCAATTATGTAGCATCATCCAAACTCAACAGTCCTTAGAAGCCTCTACTCAGTCTGAATCTGGAGTAGCTCTATCAAAACCCACACTTCTGTACATTCCGAAAACAAGAGCCCACACTCATGTGTAGTCCGCAAACAAGGTTCCACACTAATGTACAGTCTGAAAGCAAGAGCCCAGAATAATCCACAATGCTGATATTGCTGCTCCTTCTAGGGCTGTAGCTCAAAACAAGTCTTATACCCAAACTTTAAACCCTCGTTGTTCCTTACCTTGACTTTGTATAATTACCTTCCAAGTTGTTCACCTAATTCCCAACATTCATCCTTCTTGTTCATGAGATATGAACTCAAATCTGTAATGAATGATGTGCTGATGGTTAGTCCGAAATAAGGAGAGTAATCGCATATAAATACACCTAATTTTCGACCCTTCAATGAAAAAATGTGTCCTTAAGTAGGCCGACTTGTCCTAGAAAGTGAGGTCAGCTCACTCGGCTATAAATTATGTATTAAATTAAAAATTAAATAACCCTCAAACCTCTTGGAGTTTCGGGCTGAGTAATAGCTCGTTGGAAAGATAAAACTATGCTCTTTCAGATGGTGGAGGTATTATGAAATAATTGTGCCTCAAAGTTATCAAAAAATTATTTTTAATGAGACTGATACTTTGTGAGTGCAAAAATAGAATGAAGGACCTCATCATTGATTCATTTGACTTTGCTTCGTCATGCTTGCCTTCATTATGCTTGCTGGTCATAATAATGCTTGCCTTCATGGATATTGAAATCATTGACAATTAGAATAACAATATCAACCACATACAAAACCAAATAAATAACACATCCACCAATTAATTTAAAATACGCATAGTGATCCTCTTTACTTCTAGTGAAGCCAAGTCCCCGTATATATGTATCAAATTTCTGATACCACATCCTTGGTGACTTTTTTAACCCATACAAAGATTTTTTTAACCTATATACCAGTTCTTTCTTACCCTTCACTACAAATCCTTCAGGTTGCTTCATGTAAATATCCTCTTCCAGATCCCCATGAAGAAATGTTGTCTTCACATCCATCTGTTCTACCTCAAAATAAAATGAAACAATAATAGATAAAATTAATCTAATAGAAGTTACCTTGGAAACATGAGAGAAAACATCACCAAAATCAATTCTCAGCACCTAGGAATAACCTTTTTCTACCAACTGAGGTTTTTATTTCTCCACCTTACCTTCTACATTCATCTTCTTCTTAAATACCCATTTTCTTCCAATGGGTTTCCTTCCAACCAACAATTCCACCAGATCCCATGCCTCATTTTTGTGCAAGGATTCCATTTCATCAACCATGGAATCCTTCCAGAGATTTCCATCCTCTGAATCCAATGCCTCCCTGATAGTTATGTGATCATCATCAGTGATAGATAAAGAAAAATTTGAACATAAAGCATATGGACTATACCTTTCTGGTTGCCTTCTTTCTCGAACTGATCTTCGCACAACTAGAGTTTGTGGCTCTTCCTCTTCTGAATCTTGTTCTGTTGTAGAGTCTGATTCCTCCTCCTTTAGCTCAAAATATATCTTCTCAGGTTCCTTTGGTAGGACTTAATGTTTAACAACATCTCTCAGCTCTCTAAACACCACATCTCAGTTGTACACAACCTTCCTTGTTTTTGGGTTCCAAATTTTATAGCCTTTTAAACCATCCTTATACCTAATAAATATGCACCTTTTAGATTTATTATCCAACTTGGTCCTTTTATCCTTTGGAACATGTACATATGCATCACATCCAAATACACTCAGATGTGAAAGAGATGGTTTCTTACCAGTCCATACCTCATGTGGAGTCTTATCCTCCAATGCTGATGAAGGTGATTTGTTAACCAGGTAACATGCAGTCTCCACCGCCTCTATTCAAAATTCCTGTCCTAACCCGACACCACTGAGCATGCTTCTTTCCTTTTCCATCAACGTCCTATTCATTATTCCTGCAACTCTGTTTTGCTGATGTGTGTATGGAGTAACTTCTACCGTGCTATGCCACACTTCTTACATAACTCTTCAAATTTATTCTTGCAGAATTATCCTCGATTATTTGTTCTAAAAAACTTTACCTTCTTCTCTTTCTGGTTTTCCACCAGAGCCTTAAATTATTTAAATATATCAAAGAATTCATATTTCTTCCTCAGGAAATATATGCATGTATTCCTTGAGAATTCATCTATAAATGACACATAGTACACAAAATTACCCAGTGATGGAACCGACACAGGTCCAAACAAATCACTATGCACAAGTTCTAATATCTTGTATGCCCTCTTAGCACCAGAAGGGAAGCTCACCTGATTCTACTTCCCATATACACAAATTTCACATAAATTGAAATCCAATGAGAAATTATACATACCTTCAACCATACCATTACCATGCAGTATTAGAAGGCCCTTCTCTCCAATATGTCCAAGCCTTTGATGCCATAGCATGGTATTTTCTCTAATCCAAACTTCCCACATCAATACCAGTGCTCCCCGAACCATCTTGCAATTATCTTTCTCGATTATTGTTTTGACACATGCATCATCCATCTTGCTTACATAAATCATATTTTTGTCCAATGCAGGAATATGCAGAACACGAGGAAGTTTTCTAATCTTTACACCTTGCAACTTCAACTTGACATTTTCATGTCCGACAATTTTGACCTTCTTGTCATTCCCTAGGAAGAGATCAACACCATCATATTTCACATACTCATAGAACCACTCCCTATGGGGAGTGGAGTGAAATAATGCACTTTATCTACATGTTTATTTGAAGAATAAGCCAAATACACATCCCCACCTTCATCTGAGGTGGTTTTCGCCTCTGCAGAAGGGGCATCATTAGATCCCTTTCCTTTCTTAGGAGCTTTAGATCTGTAGTCCTTTTTGAAGTGCCCTTCCTTTCAACATTTCCATCACACCTTTACAGGATTTCCTGGAGATTTAGATCTCCCTCTAGATTTATATCTCCCACTCGAGAAATTATTTTTATTTATGTTGTGGGACCGTCCTCGTATAGACAAGGCATCTCCATTTTGGTTTTCCATATTTTTCCATTCCATTTCCTCCCACAACAATGCTGAGACAATTTCATCAAAATTCAAGGTAGTTGTATTGCTACCTATTACAATAACCACACTATCCCACGAATCTAGTAGAGAACACAACAAACTGATGCACTTATCTTCATATGATATTTTGATATCAACAAATGAAAACTAACTTACCATAGCATTGAAGGCGTTTAGATGATATATCACCGAGTCTCTATCCTTCATCCTCATGTTATACAACTTTTTCCTTAGGAACATTTTATTCACCAGAGACTTATATTAGTACAAAGTCCCTAACTTGTCCCACAAAGCCTTTACAATATCTTCCTTAGATACATTCAACAATACCGAATCTGAGATACAAAATCATATTGTGCTCTTTTCCTTTCGGTCCAACTTCACCCCATCTTCATCTAACATTGTCGTTGGTTTAATACCCGGATCTACTATGATCCACTGATATTTATCCACCAGCAGATCCTCCATCTTGAGCTTCCACAACTCAAAACTCTGACCATTAAATTTCTCAATCTATATATTTCCACTGTTCACCATCTTATTTCACTGCAAGAATCGATCCCGCATGTCTCCCACTGAACAGGGTCTACCACAGGCCCAAGCAAAAAACCCCTCAACAACAAAGGTGTCCCCTTGAAGCCGAAACAAATTTGATTCCAAATGTAGGTTTTACCCAATATAGAAATCATCTTCAAACAAACTCTTAAAACAAAAAATAAAAAATAGCAAGAGCATAAAACATAAAACATATATACATATATATTTTCCCCTGGATCCCAAAACCGAGACTACCAAATTGATTTTTCATTATATTCCTTTCAATGTTACAACACACACACACACACACACACACACACACATATATACACACCAAAGAATTCATAAACCCCAATCCATTAACCCTAGATTATAACATAACCGTAGTTCCCTTGACCGAAGCTACAAAATACCACGAGCATAAAACCATCATGCCCAAAACCATGTGCAAGCACATGCAAAAAACCATAGGAAAATCCGCCTACCTAATATAGGGTCCAATTTTTTTTTTCGAGGCACTTCTCTTAACCCCGTGCATGGGGGTTACTTCCCCCCTGAAAACCCCCTGATAGGGGGGCTGTGATGCCCCCCTATGGCCCCCTGTTGCACCCTGTGCAAGTGTAGGGAGGATCTCCGCCCCCTCTTACTCCCGAATTCTTGCCTAAATATAGTTGTGGAAATAATATAACACACACCCAACACAATCCCATCAAGATAGAAATACACATATAAAGTACAAATTGTTAAATAGGAAAATTTCCAGGCTACTACGTAACTTAAAAAAAACTCCCTTGTGACCCAAATATTGTAGATTTGGAGGAAACTCAGCCAAAGAAGGTTAAGATAAAAGAGATCCAGGATTAAGTTTATCCTCGTAATACTTATAATTCACCGGAATTGAAGAAAAAATGTCACAGTTTCTTCGGAGTTGCTGCTAGATCTCTATTGGCACCAATAATCCTTGATGACTATTCCACAAATCACCCATCGAATTCAGCAAATTACTTAAAAGAACGAGCAATTTAGGGCCATCTGTAATCGTCATATAAATTCCAAACAACATGAGCCTGCTTAGTTTGTTGAAATCTCCCAGGAATTAGACACTCACATTATAGTAAAATCTACTAGAGTTAGGTTTGCTATTTCTGAGGAATTAGAAAAAATAAATAAAATTTTCAGGTTAATCTCGAGGTAATATTTTTTTGTTATTTTGAGTTTTTTTTTAAATAAATTAAAATGGAAAAATTTAAATATATATATTAAAAAAAAAAGAGAAACGATGTTACAGAATTTCTAATTATGTAACAACCTTATTTCATTGACACTATTTTTAACTATTTGTTATGTATATCACAGGAGAAATATCTGATGAAAATTACTGTCACTCTACTTGCAGGACACATGTACTTGAATAAGGACATATTCCCGAGTGTTCTCATATTATTTTCATTTAATATTTTTTTTGTTATGATTGGTCATCTACCCCAACAAACAAAAGAATTTTTATTATTATCTTTGTAATTATACTATTTATAAGTTTGAATTCTAGAAGGATGTAATGGATATTGTAATCGCCTATATAAACCCCTTATTTTTTAAGTAAAAAAAGGGGAACCCAAGAGAGGGGAGGGAGAAATTATTTTGAACATAGAAGTGTTTATTATTTGACTGTGGAATAAATGACAATTTTAGACATCTTGATGTGGTTTGATTCCACCAGTATGTTGGTTTTTATTATTTCCATAGTCATATTTTAAAAATCATAATATCTTGTGGTTTATGGAACATATTCGTCTGTTAGTTGAATTTGTATGCTGACAAGCGAATGCTTTAAACACATTTATATAATGTACCATATATCTACTCATATTTTTATAATTGATCAAAATATTCATCTCCAGTGATTTAATTCGTTATCACTAAAGAAGGTGTGAATTATTAAATAATATCATTCATTGTTTATTTTCTCTCTCTCGCTTATAAGCCTTGGCGAAGTAGTAACTGTAAATCAAAGTAATTATTATTATACAAACAAATTTTTTCATGTCATGTTTACTTAATGGTATGAATTACTTGTTTTGATACAATTGTTCATTTTGTTTTGTACTACATTAATTTTTTTTTTTTTTTTCAATTTTTTTTTGATTGCTTTATTCTTAATATTAGTTTTTACATCATAACAATTTCATTTCTTTATATTTTGCTAGTTACATATAGTTCTAGCTTTCTTTTATTGTTGTATTATTTCGTTGTAAATAGTATAATATAACTATGTTTTTGTTATAGAAAACTAATGTTTATTATATATTTTACATTTTCGTTAAAGCTTCACTAACATAACTTAGAAAATTTAGGTATTATTTAACTCAATTTAGGAAAACCATAGGCGTACTTTAGTTTTAGGATTATTTCTTGGTTTTTCCTTTCATAGGAGGAGGAAGCTGAAGGCGAACATAGCCTTTAAACTTGTTAAGAACAACTATTCCAAACAATTGAGGTTGTGTGAAGAGCCTCGGTCTGGGTCGTCTCTCCTTTGTTGACTTAAGCATGCCAATTCCCGTGTCATATTTCAGCCTAATTAGATCGCTAAAGGAGAAAAAAGGAGGTGTGCGTAGACGAGATCTAGAATATACTTCCTTTCATAGCTATATAGAAAAACTCCAACTAGTGGATATATCAACCATTAATGATCTATATGCTTGGAACAACCAACAAGGAGGAAGACACCAAATTTCTAGTTGGCTGAACCACTTTCTTCTCTCTAAGGAGGTGATGCACAAAGAAATTTTTGTTGAAGCTATTATCCTACCTTGCCTTGGGTTGAACTATTGAATGGTAAGGATATAGTTGGATCTGAGGGAAGCCCCATGAAATCATCCTATTAGGTTTGAGATTTTTTGGTTCTAGGTGCCTAGTTTTGTTCAGCTCCTAAATAAATGGTGGTTCGAAAACAATGTGTGTGGTTCATATAAAATGCACAAATTTCAACTAAAACTCAAAGCCTCAAAGGAACATGTGAAACTATGGAACAAGTAGGTATTCCGTAATATCTTATAAGACAAGGCTAAGCTGGAAGATCAGATGAGAATGATTCAACAATGCATTATATTGGAGAGTAGATCCCCTTAAGTTATAATTGAGGAAGGGAATGCACTACAAAAGTTGGAATAATGACATAAACAAGGAGAAAAACTATGGAGACAAAAATCTAGGGTACAATGGCTTAAGGAGGGAGAAAGGAATTCTATTTTTTTCCAAAACTCTATGCTACAACACCGTCATAATAGTGGGATCTTCTCAATTTTTTGAGCTAATAGGGAGAGGAAAATATTTCATCAAGAAATATAATATGAATTGGTAAGTTATTTTCATGATATTCTGTCGAAGAACTCATCCTCTAGACAAACAACCATTAATTTAGTTCTTCATCATATCCCTAATCTTATAAGTATGGATTAGAATCAGGCTCTGATGAGACCAATATCACATCAAGAGGTGGAAATGGTGGTCATGAATTTATCCAGGAACAATTCGTCGAGCCTTCATGGTTTCTGATGAGCTAGTAGAAGAATCAAGACAAACTCAATCACTTTATGATGGCCTTAATGCAACGTTCCTCACCCTTCTTACGAAAGTAGGTAATTTGGAGAACCCTAGTGGTTTTATTCCTATCACTCTTTGTAATGTGATTTATAAATCATTTCCACAGTTATAGTAAACTGTTTTAAACCCCTACTTTCAAGTTTAATATCACCAGAGTAAACAAGTTTTGTCGAGGAAAAAAAATTCCATAGATGGAATAATTGTGACATAGGAAATGATACATTCCTTACGTGTGAGGAAGCACCATTGTATGTTAATCAAATTGGATTTGTCTAAAGCCTATGATCATATTAGTTCAGATTACTTGTTACAGATTTTATATGATTTTCGATTCTCTGGCTAGTGGATTTCTTGGGTAGGTTCACTAATCTCATCTGCCTTCTTCTCAATAATCATCAATGGGTCCCATTTGTCTACATTCATCCATTCAAGAGGTCCGAGGAAAGGAGATCCTCTCTCACCATTTCTTTTCATGTTGGCTATGGAAGGGCTTGGGAGAAGGTACAAGAACTCATGCTCTTTGGGTCGCATATATGGTCTAAGATTATTTGATTAAGATCTTGATATAACACACCAAAAATTTGTTGATGAAGTTATTATCTTTGGCCTGCATACATTAAAATAAGTGAAAGTTCTTCAGAGTATTTTAAATAGTTTTATGGAGGCTTCAGGAACATTAATCAACATGGAAAAAACCAATATTTTATTCTTTAATTTCCAGGAAGCAATACATATGCACACTTGACTCATGTGTTAGGTTTTCATCGAGCTTACATACCTTTTAGATACCTGGGTGTGCCCTTGGTCTTATAATATAAGCAGACATCAAGTTGGGAAGATATGGTAGAAATGGTTCGATGGAGGGTCAGTAATTTCTCTTTTCGGGTTCGTAATTTTGTAGGTTGACTAATGCTTACCAAATCGGTGCTACAAACAATACCCAACTATCAGATGGTGATCATGCCCATTCCAAAATAATTTTGCAATCGTCTTCGTTCTCTATGATGTGACTTCCATTGGAGAGGATCATTTAAAGAACGAAGATGGTCTCTAGTAGGATGGGACAAACTGATCAGATTAAAATTGACTGGCGGTTTGGGTCTATGGGATCTAGAACTAATAAGTAAAGAATGAAACATGAAACTATGGTAGCTTTGGGTGAAGGGAGGACCTGAACTATGGAAACACATCTAGGTAAGGAACTTCCTCATCTGGCAGAGAAAGAGAGTTTCCTATCGATTAAGGTAGCTCACTTTTGGAAACCACATGAAGTTAATCATATATGGTGCCAATGGAAGGATAAATACAATTTACCTCCTAAATGTTCTTATCCCTGGGAGGAGTTCAAAAAAATATTTTCAGAAAATCAGATTAAGGTCTCCCAAAAAGATGATATTTTACGTTGGGGACAACAATAATCGTGCTCCTTTTCTCTTAAAGAAGGATACTCCCTTCTTGAATAATTTTCACTAAAGGATAAGTCAGTTGTATGGACTCAGATTTGGGATGCATCTTGGTGGCCAAAAATCTTAAAATTTTCTGTGGTTAATTGTGTGGGTGTGCCTTCTTACATGGAATCATATTTGCAAAAAGGGATCTGAGGGACCAACCTTATGTGACCTTTACCTTCAAGAGGAAGAGTCAGTAGTGCATATTCTTCTATCCTGCCCTTTTTCAGGTGACATTTGGGAACTCCTCGCTCAAATATTTGGGTTAAATCGACCATTCATGGAATATTTGAAGAATTTCTTGGATCAATGGTTCTCTTGTAAATTTAAAAAACCCCATTGTTTCATGTGTTTGGAAGTTGGTGTTAAGTTTTTTCCTTTGGAATTTATGAAAGGAGAGAAATATATGAGTTTTTAGCATGAAAATTCAAACAGATCCAATCCTAAAGGAACAGATCCTCTTGAATATCTGAGGAACTATTCTTGCACCCCCCTGGTCTATTGATGATTGACAAGTAGAGGATTATGAAAGTTATATTCTGAAGAACATCAACTTGAATTCATCTATGTCCCCTACCTATTTATCCCAAATACAAAAATAAAGGAAATATATAGCCAAGTAATATTCCCTGCCTCCTACCTCCTTTCTTAAGTTGTGTTTTGATGGGCCTCTAAAGGAAGCCCTGGTGCTACTGGGTGTGGCAGGATTTTCGAGAGGTCAAGTGTAACATCCCTGGTGAAGAATCCATGTAATAAAATTTAATAAAAGAAAAATAATAACCACGGTTGATAGGACACTTATTCCAAGTTGAATGGTGGGAAAAACATCCTAGTGGGTGTCATTTCAGTTTATTATGGATAAAGGAAATTGTAAAAGGCAATGGCAAAGGATTTGGAAAGGAAAAGAGACATTAAATGGCATTTTATTTATGAAAATAATGGAAAATAGGGGAAAAGGAATATGAAAGGTCACATGTTGCATGTGAGGAGGAAATTGAAAGAAAATAGAGCCCTCATTGACAAAAGGGCTTCTAAGGATCAATGGGCAAGATTTTGGATCAAACTTTTGTCAGTGTAGTTTTGGAGCTCTCATTATTTTCTCTCTCTCTCTATCATACTCTTGGATACTTACAGTTTCTTGGAGCACTCTTGGAGAGTGTGGCATACTTGGATATTTGGAGCAAGAAGGCAAGGGAAGATTAGAGAAGCATAGGAGGACATCAAGATCCGTAGCTACAATAGATTTTGTTTGAAGGTACCAAGTTGCATGTATGTTTTCATCACCAGTTTTGGCATGCATGGAATATGCATGTGGTTTCTTAGTCATGATCTGTCATTGGCATTGAGGATTTCCTAGACCGACAATGGATTTTCCTAGCCTTTCCATTTCATGGATAACGATGGTGTTGTGGGTTCATTTCATTGCTTGTTTTCCTGGCTGGTTCTCATGCTATTTTGGTTATGGGTTGAGTTATTAGTTCCTGGAAGCCTTCATTGGACAAATGATATGGAAGTACTGTAACAGCTTGGGTTGAGTTACTATTCCTGGAAGCCTTGGTTGGAAAAATGCTCTGGAAGCCCTTGGTGGGTTGAGTTACTAGTCCTAGAAGCCTTGGTTGGACAAACACTTTGGAATCCCAACAAAATTTGTGGGTTGAGTTACTAGTCCTAAAAGCCCTAGTTGGAACAAACACTCTAGAGCCCTGGACATCTTGGGTGGAGACCAATCTCGTGGTGGTTATTATGTCCAACCACGAGGTGGAATATCTAGTTGAGTTTTGAGGTATTTTTTCCTCTGGAAGCCCAGGTTTTGTTTTCATCGATGAGTTTTATGAGATACCACATTCATACTTGGAATATGGCATGGGGGTGACTGGTTAAAGAGAGATTTTGCAGAGCCATGTCTATGGTCGGGTGGAACGTGGAAGTCCCAGACTTGGTTGCATCTTGTTTATGGAAATAAGAGCTATTTTCCTCTTGTATTGATGGTTAAAAATGCTTGTTATTATGTGGCTTATATGGTTTTTATGTGTTTTTCATTTCTGTTGTTTATATGATGGAAGGAATTTTATGATGGCAATGATATATGGCTCTCACATGTTTTGATTTTTAAATGAATGAACAATGTATCTATTCCTAATTAGATGGTAATGTAGTTAGTGCGATGATGCAACAATGCTTCTTAGCGATTCTCAGATAAGTATGAGACCCCTATGATCAAATATGTTATTTAAACATGTAGATTACATATTTGTGACATGTTTGACGAAATGCCTTTCATGGCTAGTAGGGGTCCAGTCAAGTCCTGTTCAAGTGTTTTCTTTTACATCATTATTCTGCTGCAATGTTTCATTTCTGAAATTTTCATGGTGTACTGGGCAATGACCTAGGGCTCTAGGCCTAAAAAAGTGGCTCAAATCCCAGGGACGTTGGCACACGTCTGAGGAAAAAATTCCCTGTACATATGCATACCCATGCCGTGGGAGTGTCAAGAGCCTCCTAGATGCATCCTTGTCCATATCAAGGAATCATTCAGGGGTTTAATGAACTAAAAACCTAGTGGTACCCTGGTGCTGGCTACCTAAGTGGTTGGGATGGATCTTGGGAATTTTGTGGCTGATGTGGAAGGTATATGTGGTTTTTTTTCGTCGATTCCACTTCCTTAAGGTCACCTAGGAGATTGAATACCATTACTAGCCTCTTGTCACATGTTTACCTCAGTTGGCTGGTTACTTGGGTAGATGTGGGATGAGGGTGTCACATAGTGCTATTAGAGCATGGTTGCACTCTCTTCAGGTCATATCTGATACCACAGAGTGGTATCAAAGCAGGTTGCACTCTCTTTGGGTCATATTTGATACCACAAAGTAATATCAAAGCATGGTTCACCCCTTGGACTAGATGGGCGGTGTGTTGGTCATGCATTCAAGTTGGTTGCATATGTGTTCATTATTATTGTATTCCATGTGCTTGTTGCATTTGCATGTTGTTGATCATGGGGTTAGGGATGTCACCATGTGAAGGTTTATGGTATTTTTGTGGGATGTTTTGTCATGAGTGTAAGGTTGTATATAAATTTGTTATGCATGTTGGTGTCTATATGTTGTTATGCATGCATTTCCATGGTTATAGTTATGCATGTATAGTACATCAAAAATACATTATGAGGTCATTGTATGCATTTAGGACATTATTATGCTATTGGTATGCTATGATGCTAATGTGTTGATTGAGATAGAGTAGGAGATGCAAATCATCAAAGCGAGGCTGCAACATTAGACCTCAAGGTAAGAGAAGATCATCATCCAGTTTGGATGTTTGGCATGTAGGTATGTGGTTAATGGTTGTTATAAGAATTAGGGTTACTTATATACATGCTTGTAATTTTATTGTTGTTGTGGTTACATGCATGGTAGATGCTAGTGAACCAGTGTGGTCATATGTACATGTTTTGAATGGCCATGAATGATAGTAGCATGTTGTTATATGCACTGTTGTTGTTGTTGTTATATGATAGTTAACCGATGAATATGTTATATGGTGTTGATAAGTATGTTATATGTTAACTTGTTGTTGTTATATGATAGTTAACTTGACGATTAGGGTTATTGCATTAAGATCTTGATGTATATGTATCATGTTGATCTAGATTGGTCCATGTAGATGATTATGGCTATGACATTCAGGCATGAGTTAATTTATTGTGATATTATGTCATAATAATCTAGGCTAACTGTGCATATGTGATTGTTATGCATGAATGAAAATTGTTTATGAGTTTATGATGTGAACATGTTAGCTAGTTACTATTATGTATATCATGACCTTATTTATGGTTGAGTTGATATGTTGTGAATTTATATTGTGCTAATCTAGACTGATTGTGCAAACAAGATAGCCTCCCCTAAGATACATTAAGGTATGAGTTTGCTTATGTCGTATATTTGGTTTATCTAGCATGTTATGTTTACAAGTTATCTGAATGTTTGATTAATTTCATGATATGAATATGTGACTGAAATATTGCACGAATGAATGGTCTTGATTTAAGATGGTTGTACTAATGCATTATGTGCTGATATAATTGATATGTACTTGAGTGTAAGTGTGTGCTAGTTGTAGTATTATGATTTTGACTATTGTTTGATTATGACATGGTTGTTAGTCTTGGAAAGGGTTTATTTCAAATTGATAGATATGATATAATGATATTTGGAACATGTGATCGAAATGTGTGAGCAGTTGCATGGAAACATGCTTGGCATTATCGTGAAAAGGTAAGAGTTAATTTTCTTATATAACTAATATTAGGGTGATGTGACAGTGCATATTCAGATTCATGTGTAGTAAGGTAAGGGTAAAATAAAGTAATTCAGTAAGAATTCCTCTGGCTATGTTTGGAAACCGTAACTCCAAACAAATGAGTGCTCTACATAGAGGAAGTCTTCTTAAACTTGACCTTGTTTGACATTATGTGGATATATGATATTCGTAAACATGTATTTGATAGGTATAAAAAATGGTTTCCATCTATGGATGGATTCATCAAGGAATTGGAGTTCCTTGAGAGGTGTATGTGTTCAGTTACCAGGTAGTGCACTTGGCACAACAAGGTGAGATAACTGGTATATTGTTATATTTATTTATGCATTGAAAATTATATGTTTATGGCAGTATGATGGAGGGGATTGCATGGAAAGATATTTCCAAGAAATCTTGAAGAAGGCTCAGTTTAAGCTTTCCCTTGGAAGCATTGGGAACCCCTGGGGATTAATTAATGGTGTTTGTTTCTAGTTTTATGCTTTCGGTATTTGTGATTTTTTTGTGCTTGATTTGCAGTTTTGTTTATGATTGGTGCATGATCATGCCACTTTGATGCGGTGTCATATTGCTTTTGGTTTTCCATGGTATTCTTCTTTCTTTCTCTTGTTCTTTCCTTTTATGTTTTGAGAACTTCATTCGATCGGGCTATAATGTTCCCACTTAGCCTTAGCTAAGAGGAACATTCAATTTTGTTTTAATTTCTGTTTCATGAATAAATGAATAAAGGAGGACATGTAAAACTCCTAAAAAGTCTGAATAAATCAATGCCCATGTGAACAAAGACAAATCAGGGCTATGTAAATAATCACTTGTAGGTGTGAAAGAGGTTTGAGCTAAAGACTGGGTCAACCTTGACCAAACCAACAACGCTATCTAGGTTCATTGCATCTCCAAAAGGGACAACGCAGTTCTAGAAGGGAGCCTCCAATGTGAAAAGGGCTAACTCATCAAGATGGTTTAGGGTTTGTAAGAGCTTTCTCATCTTATAAAAGGAAAAGGAGGGCAGCAAGAGATGGTTGTTGATAGATCATATTTCTGAGTATTTTTTTGCTTAGACAAATACCATTCTCTGCTGTTGAGTGGAGGATTGTATCTGGAATTCCTATGCAGGAGTTTCACCTCTTCCTTTGATGATTCAAGGAGGAAAGTTTGCTGAATTGAACCACTATTAGGCTTGATGCAAAGCTCCTACTTACATTGGCAGCGCTGATCCATTGAGGGTTTTGCTGTCTCTGCAAGCTGCAGCAAGTGGTGATCTAGATATGCAGAGATCTAGTGTATTTTGAGAGCCTCTCTCCATGGAGTGGGTCCTTTGACCCGCAGTGTGAAAGAGGTTTGAGCTAAAGACTGGGTCAACCTTGACCAAACCAACAACGCTATCTAGGTTCATTGCATCTCCAAAAGGGACAACGCAGTTCTAGAAGGGAGCCTCCAATGTGAAAAGGGCTAACTCATCAAGATGGTTTAGGGTTTGTAAGAGCTTTCTCATCTTATAAAAGGAAAAGGAGGGCAGCAAGAGATGGTTGTTGATAGATCATATTTCTGAGTATTTTTTTGCTTAGACAAATACCATTCTCTGCTGTTGAGTGGAGGATTGTATCTGGAATTCCTATGCAGGAGTTTCACCTCTTCCTTTGATGATTCAAGGAGGAAAGTTTGCTGAATTGAACCACTATTAGGCTTGATGCAAAGCTCCTACTTACATTGGCAGCGCTGATCCATTGAGGGTTTTGCTGTCTCTGCAAGCTGCAGCAAGTGGTGATCTAGATATGCAGAGATCTAGTGTATTTTGAGAGCCTCTCTCCATGGAGTGGGTCCTTTGACCTCTTGGAAGAGTGTACCATTTCTTGTACTTTAGATCTGCAATTCTTCAGTAGTTTTCTGTGTCATTTGAGCTACAACGCTATCCCACTGGGTAAACTACTTTATTTATGTATGAGGGTTTGGAGGTTGTCATGCTCATAGTTTAGATCAGAGATCTCTTGTGCTGGGCTTTGCCTTCCACTTAGTGATCCATGGATTGGCTTGCTGATCTATGTTCTATTCAGATTTGATCCATTGTAATGAAATGTTATATTCAGAAATTTGCAGCAGCAGTTTCCAGATCTGCAACTTGTTTCTCAGATCTACTCTTATTCATGCATGTTTTTGTCAAAATTCCAAGTGGATCTTGTAGAGAAAACTATATAGTTTACAGATCTGGTATAGATATGATATTTTGTCCATAGATCTATTCTAGATTTGAGTTGTAACTTCTAGCTGCTGAACCTCCTGAAAAATAACGTTGTTGAAGCATTTCTACAAATGTACTTGTGTTCCTGCTCTCTTTTCTAAAGATTTGTTGCTGTATTGGCTCATGCATTCTACTGTATAAAGAAAGGGCTTTATCATAATGTTAATTTGCTGTTGTAAGACTGAAATATAAGTCTCCTTTCTAGTCTCTTCTGAACATCTGCTAAAACTGCGCAATTCCTGAAGCAGTTCTTGCATTTTGCTGTAGCCTTCCTCTTTGGGTGCTTTTTAGCTAGTCAAGTTTTTGGGGGATCTGTTTAAATAGTGTAAACTGAATTGTTTCTGATGAAATTCTGTATATAAGTCACATACAGCATAAATGAGGGGAAACAAGCTTTGATATATGTTTTTTTTGCACAATTTTACTTATACAATGTTTTCCTTGAGCACCTTCTTGAAATTCCTGAAGAGGGGATTATTCCAAGTTCTATAGACAGAGTCTGTAGATGGCCAAGTAGCCTCTGGATCTCATCATTTTTCAAAGGTGACATATCCAGTAAATTCCCCTGCAGTTAATCTCTTGGATAGAATCTTGATATTCCCGGAAAAGGAATATTACACGGTTGGGAAGGAGGAAAGTTTATGGAGCTTGGGGAGAATTGAATGAAACCCAACAGGTGATGCAAGACTCAGACGAAGCTTGGTGCATGAGTAAGGACAACTGAAGGAAGGAGTATGATAGTGAATTGGATTGGTTGAGTCCATTGGGTTAAATGGATGGTGAGAAAGGTAATCAAGTAAGGTAAAGTGAAAATACTTGTGGCATCATATGCCTTGGCTATGGTGGGAACTGTTGTTCTCAATATTGTGCATACTATGCACACATAAAGGGAGTTCTCTTAACCTAGAACTTACGATATTCGGTAATTGTGTTTCGACCGTGATTTTGTTGATGTTTACATATCCATATATGTATGTATGTATGCATGTATGTCATTGAATGACATTATGATTTTTTGTGCTAGTGTTCACAGGTATATATATGTGTATGTATGCAATTGCATGACATGGTTGTAAGGGATCATGATTGTTTTTATGCTAATGTTTATATATATACATGTATGTATGTCATTTTCTCATAGGATCATGATTGTGTTATGTTAATTTTTATATATATACATGTGAATGACATGAAGAGGTTCCTGGTCTTATGAGGAATCAAGTGGGAAGAAAAAACCTGACATATCTACAAGGTCGGTATCATGTGGGTATGAATTGATATTATGCAATTATACCATGTATATGTTTATGTTATGGACAGGTAATGTTGAGGGATACATTAACAGAATAAAAGCAGTATGATCTGTGACATGTTGGGTCAAGCATGGATGGTGAAAAGACGCTAGGACCAAAGTTTCTTTGTGGGTCAATGTGTGGTCTATGGATGTGCATTAATACTACTGTATATATGTTGTACATGTTTCACCTATGATTTTATGGGCATACGGTGTTGTGTACATATGTTGTTGTGTGTATATTTCATATGTAGTGGTAGGTATTTATGGTGCTATGTACAAGTTGGATATGCGGTGTTGTGTTCATATCGTATCGTGCACATGTTGGATATGCGATGTTGTGTGCATACGGTGTTGTGTGCATGTTGGATATGCAATGATATGTACATATAGTGCTATGTACATATCGTGTTGTGTGAAATTTTTTTATGTGGTGCTATGTACATTTGGTGTTGTGTGCATGATTGTACACGTGGTGTTGTGTGCATGTGGTGCTGTGTACATGTTCTACATGTGGTGTTGTGTGCAAGTGGTATTGTGTTCATGTCATGCATGTGGTTCTATGTACATGTGGTGTCATGTACATGTTGAGGATGTGATGTTGTGTACATGTGGTGGTGTGTACATGTGATGGTGTGTACACATTGTACAAGTGGTGCAGTGTACATGTGGCATTGTGTACATGTTGTGCAGGTTGTACGGTGTACATGCGATGTTGTGCACATGTTGTGTAGGTGGTGTTGTGTATAGGTGGTACTATGTACATGTTGTGCATATGGCACTGGTATACATATGATATTGTGTGCATGTCGTAAATGTTGTGTTGTGTACATGCAGTACTACGTATGTGCATTGTGTAGTCATGGTATCGTGACATATGTATTCATTGTGTTTTACTATGTGTACGTATTATGTTGTGTTGTATAATGGGTGTAGGTGTATGTGTTGTGTTGTACACTAGATGTATGTGTATGTATTGTGTTGTGATGTACACTAGGTGTAGGTGTATGTATCATGTGGTGTTGTAGGATGTGTGTGGGTATATGCATGTGATGTGCATTGTGTGTATGTGTACG
Source organism: Pinus albicaulis (assembly GCA_034641835.2). Lineage (NCBI taxonomy): Eukaryota > Viridiplantae > Streptophyta > Pinopsida > Pinales > Pinaceae > Pinus > Pinus albicaulis. The sequence continues at coordinate 608,927,229 of CM076584.1, read as the reverse complement.
TGGTTGAAGAGGCAAAAAGGCACTGGATGCTTTCTTGGTGTGGCAACTGATCCGGTGTGTGTACAAAAGAACAAAGGAAGAAGTAAGGACTGATGAAGGATAAGTATCAATATTTTATTTCAGTCTTGTTATGAATGTGATATGTGATTTTTACTTATGATGGTTACATGTGATTTATGATTATGGTTTATGGTAATTTCATGATTTTAATTTATGATGGTTGCATTTTGAGCTAACCAGAGGCCATATGTTTATTCATGATGATTTGGTCAAAGATATGATTTGAATTTTTGTGACAGGAAGTAAACACGATTACAAGTGTACCTGATCAACGAGCTACCAATGAGGTATGATGTGAATTTATTTCAATTTATTTTGAATTTAATGGAAATTATGTGCTTGGTATAGGAAAGCATGAAATGCTCGGTTGGGTGGTTGAAAATAATCGCTACAATTAGCATCAGCAACAAAAGGAATTGAAACAAGAAGCAATATGTTGGTAAAGCACTTCAGGAGCAAGGTCATTGTGGGACACTGGTACCCAATAGTGTCCATTTATTTCCATGAGCATGCTATGACCGATATGATGGTCTTGTGGTAGGGATATGCCTTAGTTTTTGTATCTTCTGATGTGAGGAAGCCTTGCTAAGGGATGGACTTCCGGGGATGGGGGTGCCAACAGAACTTGGAATGTGTGTGTGTGTGCATAGAAGGGGGTGACCGGATTGCCTGAGGGACTAAGTAGCAGAGAAGGGAATGTTGGGGATGGATTTGTTTGGTCATTAGAATTTCTATATGGAACCAAATGCACATTGGGAGTGTGCCCTGTAACAGTGTGTCGATAATTTTTCATTGAGAGGACAAGTGGTGTAGGATTGTAGCACTGGACATTGGGTGTAGCTTTGACTTTGGCAGTGGAATCTGTACTTCTTGGGAAGGAGGTGAATCCTGATATTACTTTGAGGGTGGAGGTGTGAGCCTATGGATTCGCTTGTTGTTGATACAATCATCGTATCTTTTTATTTGCTGGTTGAGAAAATATGCATATGTGTATATTATTGTAAATAATGTAATGAGTTGTGTTATAAATCTCCATAGGAAGTATGTTTTATTTTCAATGGTTTGTGGGTTTGTAGGTGTCATTGAACACCGAGGATGGTGTTCCCCCAAGAGGGAGGGTTCTGTAACAACCCTGGTGAAAATTCCATGTAATAAAAGTTAATAAAAGAAAAATAATAACCACAGTTGATGGGAGACTTATTCCAAGATTAATGGTGGGAAAAACATCCTAGTGGGTGTCACTTCGATTTATTATGGCTAAAGGAAATTGGAAAAGACAATGGCAAGGGATTTGGAAAGGAAAAGAGGCATTAATTGGATTTTTATTTATGAAAATAGTGGAAAATAAGAGAAAAGGAAGGTGAAAGGTCACATGTTGCATGTGCGGAGGAAATTGAAGGTAAATAATGGAAAATGAAGAAAATAGAGGCCTCATTGATAAAAAGGCTTCTAAGTATCAGTGGGAAAGCTTTTGGCTCAACCTTTTGTTAGTGTAGTTTTGGAGCTCTCATTATTCTCTCTCTCTCTCTCTCATACTTTTGTATATGTAAGAGCTTCTTGGAGCACTCTTGGAGAGTGTGGCATACTTGGAGATTTGGAGCAAGAAGGTAAAGGAATAACATACAAGTGTAAGAGGACATCGAGATCAACAACAACAATGGATTCTATTTGCAGGTACCGAGTTGCATGTAAGTTTTCCTCACTAGTTTTGGCATGCATGGCATATGCATGTGGTTTCTTGGTCATGATATGTCATTTTCATGGAGGATTTCCTGGATTAACAGTGGATTTTCCTAGCCTTGCCATTTCCTGGATAGCCATGGTGTTGTGAGTTCATTTCATTACTTGTTTTTCTGGTTGGTTCTCATGTGATTTTGGGCATGGTCTGAGTTATTAGTTCCTATAAGCCTTGGTTGGAAAAACGATTTGGAAGCCCTATAATAGCTTGGGTTGAGTTACTAGTCCTAGAATCCCAGGTTGGAAAAATGCTTTGGAAACCCTTGGTGGGTTGAGTTACTAGTCTTGGAATCCTTGGTTGGAAAAATTCTTTGGAAGCCCGACAACAACTGTGGGTTGAGTTACTAGTCTTGGAAGCCCTGGTTGGAATAAATTCTTTGGAGCCTTGGACAGCTTGGGTGGAGATCGATCTAGTGATGGTTGTGATGTTCGATTGTGAGGTGGAATCACTGGTTGAGGGTTGAGGTAGTTTGGCCTTTGGAAGCCCAGGTTTGGTTTTTATTGATGAGTTTTTATGAGATCCCACATTCATGCTTGGAATATTGCATGGGGGTGACTGGATGAAGAGAGATTTGGCTCAACCATGTGCATGGTTGGGTGGAACATGGAAGTCCCATACTTGGTTGCATTTTGCTTATGGAAATAAGAGCTCTTTTCTTATTGTATTGATGGGTAAATATGCTTGTTATTATGTGTCTTATATGATTGTTATGTACTCGTCATTTATGTTGTTTATATGCGGGTTATGAAAGTGTTTTATGATGGGGATGATGCATGTATCTCATCATTTTTTGATTTGTAAATGAATGAAAAATGTATCTATGCCCAATTAGATGGTAATGCAGTTAATGTGATGAGGCAACAATTCTTCTTAGTGATTCTCAGATAAGTATGAGACCCCTGTGCTCAAATCTATTATTTAAACATGTAGATTACATTTTGTGACATGTTTGAAGAAATCTCCGTCATGGCTAGTAGGGTTCCAGTCAAGTCCTTGTTCAAGTGTTTTCTTTTGTACCGTTATTCTGTTGTTATATTTCATTTCTGAAAGTGTCATGGTGTTCTAGGAAGTGACGTAGGGTTCTAGGCTTGAAAAAGTAGCTCAAATACTGGGGACGTTGGCACAGGTCCGAGGAAAAAATTCCCTCTAGCGACATGCAGACCCATGCCGTGGGAGCATCTAGAGCCTCCCAGACGCACCCTTGTCTATAACAAGGGAGCGTCCAAGGTTTTAATGGTCTAAAAACCCAGTGGGACCTAGGGACCAACTACCTTGGTGATTGGGATGGCTCTTGGGAGTTTTTGGCTGATGTGGAAGTTGTGTGTGATGTGTTTCCATCGATTCAACTTCCTTAAGGTCACCTAGGAGGTTGAATCCCATATAGTGACCTCTTGTTGCATGTTTACCCTGGTTGGTCGGTCACTTGGGTAGATGTGGGATGAGGGTGTCACATCAAGTCCCTACCATTACGTATATATGAATGGTCTTATGGGATGGCCACAAATTGCTAGAATAATTTCTCTCTCTTGAAAGAGGTTTACATATCACAGTTAGATAATGTTATAATCTACTACAAGTTCATGGCGATTCCCAAGTTTCTCTTCGATGCATTAAAAAGTTGTTGAATTGGCACCTTACACACAAAGTGGTGCACAATTAGCATCTTCAAGAGGTGGCATCTAATATAAAAGAATTATTAAGAAAATTCGATTATATTTTTTTCCAACATATACATTGAGAAGGGGAAAAGGTGGAACATGCACTAGAAAACTTGGGATGCGAGGATCAAAAATTTTCCTTAGATGAAGATTGGTTGGGCACTTCAAAAGGAGAAGACTTGAAAAGTATAAATTGGTGGGTGGAGTATGATAAATCCTCCTTTGAAGATAGTATTCCCGAAGGGGGTGTTATTAGTGAGCTCTATAATGGCAACTAAACACTTGATTAACATGCAGAGGGTACGTGTGGAGGTAGGGATGGTGGATGTTGGAGTGCGTGCCACACCCTGATTTGTCATCTCCTTGCTATCGCGTGGCATTTACCCTGTTTCTAAGAGAGGGATAAGCTAACCCAGTTCCATCATGATAAATTTCTGTTAGAGGTAAAATTAGGGGAGAGGTACGAAATTCTATTAGTAACTGAGATGGATTAGTTTCTACTGGGTGGATTGGTTACTGTAGTGAAGGATCCTGTCAAGAAATCCCATGAGCTCATTGATGAGTGCCTATATCATGGGAGGATTGTGGGTTTCAAACAATGTGCCAGACATCACACTTATTCGTGCCTTGACCTCACATGTAGTGGAAAATGTTGTTTAAAATTGGACATTGTTCCTCCATTATAAGTGCATGGGCACTCTGTCAGGGTGGCGAATTTGAAAATATACTTGGGGTGGTGTAGAGGATCCTTATTCCTCACGTACTCTTGGTATGTATATCAGGTATACTTTGTTTCTTAGGGTATCAACCTTCATTTCCCTTATCAGTTTCTGGATACCTTCATTTTTGTTTCTACAATGATAGTTAATATTTTACTTGGTCTATGCAGTATTATCATTCAAGAACCCATGATTTTCCCAACCCCTGGAGGGAAATAAACCACCTTGCCTAAAGGGGGTAATCACTGCTATATCTTACACATCATGCTCCTATAGTTTGATCCACAAGCATCTAATTAAATAAAATTCATAAGAGGCAAAATGCATATAAATAAGGGTGGAAAATCAAGGTCGGGAAACCTCAAGTGCCACAATTTCTCCCTCCTACACATTATATACCTAGGTGTGGGCTTACCCTTATCTAGTTGCCCATATGCCCGAATATGTGGCCCAGGAATTCCCCTCTCATTCCCTACTCCATTCCACTTATTTATCACTTTCCACCCCCTTTGGTGGGATGTACCTTGGACATACTATCACCTTCAAGGACTAAAACCACCTAATAAGGTACTTGGATAACTCCCTTTGGAGCATGGAGACACTAGCACATGCCAAAGCCCACTACGGAAGGGAATGCCATTGTGAAGTGCCCACTTTGTTATCCATGATTTGTAAGCTCTTTTACATGGTTACTCTAATGATTTGTTGTACTAGAAGGCTAGGGCACACATTGGATCTTATACAAGATTGCAGGTGGTTTCCATTTGGGTTTGGTCTCCCTATATGGGGTCCTAACCCCCAAAGGGATAAATTGGCACATATAGGGTGTGCATAGAGATCCATGGACCTTAAAAACAACAAAAAACACTCCACAGATCCCCACCAATGTTCAAAGACTACCAACGACCCACTTGGGGATGATGATGATGTGCTTCGTACACTATGTCGAGCAAGCCCCACAGGAGCCCACACTCTTGGCAGGTGTCCCAAGACTTGTACGATGATTTGGAAGCGTTCATTCCATCACTCGAGCCCTTTTAGAGGATCTACGCGCATATTCGACTCATATGGAGACCCATGGGGTCATTGGTGTGCCCCCACACCCATTTGGAGCACCACATGTCTACTACTTGGAGAAAAAGGGGCCACCCCATTGTCCATCATATATTGAGGAATTTATTCATCATTTTGGAACTTCTCAAGATTATTAGGCCTTTGGAGGGCCCCATGACATGCACATATTATTGTTTGACCTCCAGAGAGGCTTATTTTTCATTTATGAGCTAGTTTGGTGGGTTTGTCAGAAACATGGGTTTTATTTGAACATTACTAAATTAGCAGGGGTTAATGTAGGCTCATAGGCTAATTCAAACTCCTAAAAGGGATATAAATTATTGTTATATACAGTCATTTTTATCATCACTTGACTTGTGATCTCTCTCTATTAAGAGAATTTCACATTGTTTTCCTTGGTGGAGACTTTTGGATGATGGATGAATTTTGATGTATGGATTTGGGCTATTTCTATCTTGGAGCTTGTTATGTGCAAATATTATTTTGGTTGGATATAATATTTAACATTTTAAGTGTAAATTTTATGTTATTTTTCTCGTTGTTGCATACTGTTGTATTTCACTATAATTAGGGCTAGTTGCTACATGATTGAAATGTGGAATTATGTATCTATTTAGCTTAATCTATGTATGGGACATTATTAGATGAATGAAATTTCCTAGAGATCATTTTATCTCGATAATATTTCACCATTTATATGAAGTATAAATGCTTGAAGGTCACCTTTCTTATCTTCCCGTTAACATTGGACGCAACTGACTTTCTGGGCCTCCTTGAACAAGAAACTAGATTATTGTTCATTATTATTGTTGAATCCATATCCCCAAGTGAATTAGGAACTGGTCCCTCACAAAAAGGTGGTTGTAATTTTCCCCTATTTTTCACATTTTTTCCCTTTTCCCCAGGTCTAGCCCCATTAGGTTTCCCAGGGCATCAAATTCCCGAGAATCTAGGCATAGGAAAACTTTGATCTAATAGAGGCAAATACACTGGTGGGTCCCCTCACTATCCTCTAAATTTGGGCCAATTTCGATGGTGGAATCTCCCTGTACCTCAAGCCCTAGCTCTAGGACCAAATTTTTCCCTATGTTTCCCAAGGCCACTACCTGGTAGGATCAATTTGACCTTTTGAAGTAAAAATTCTTGTTTGATCCTTTCCCCTCACCTTGTCCAGGATAGGAGCATCATTGGTTGTTATATTCCATCCCCAAAACTAGACTGGGTCCACTTGGTCCTACGTGGTCCTATTTTTTGTTAAAAATTACTCATCAAAGACTATTTGGGAATCCAAGCTCTTATAGGATTCTAGGGATCGAGAAGCACCTCTACAAGTTTTACTCTTTATCGTTACCCTCCAAACCTCAGCCCCTTCTCCCTAGAAAGGAAATTCCCTTGCTTAAGGAGAAAGCAAGCTCCATTGTTCACCTCCTCTTGGGAAAGGGTTTAAGCAGTCACTTCTCATCTTTCCATTGATATATCCTTTACAAGTGGCTTCCCAAAAACATCGGTATTCCTCCCATCGGTGAAAGTATGTAAAGAGTAGGGAGCCTTAGTTGTGGTGATAGTGGGATAAGTCTCCATCATTTACCTTAACCTAGAAGTTTCCCTCTTAGGAACCCCTCTTAGGTCCCCTGATGGTTTGAGTTTTAACATTTCTAGCATCGTTTCTAGGGACACGAGACATGTGTTTTGTTCCCCATACGACATATTGACATATCACTATTGGCAACTCCATTGGAAGAACGAAGCCCTAGTTATTCATTGAACTTAAAAGTTAAGGATTGCAGGGTGAAGTAAGTATCTACCAAGGCACTTCGTTTACCTTTCTCGAGGGTGTCACTCCTAACAAATCTCCTTTCAAGAATATTGAGGGAATTTATCCCATGAGATTCATGCAAGATAACATTGTAGATTATTTTCATATCAAAACGTAGAAATGGAAAATTGTAGGGCCTCCATTTGATTGTGATCCCATATATGATACCTGTGAAAATTCCAATTCCAAAATCCTGCTGCAATACTGATGATATTTCTTCTATTGTTAAATTTACATTATCTGCAATTTTCTACAACAAATATCGAAACATATACCTTGTAACCTTCAAAAAATAAATAGTGAGGAAGAAAATAAATGCTGAAAACTTGAGAAATTATAGCACACACACAAATATTTTGACACAGCTATTTTTGGACAATTGTCCCCAAAAAAACCCGATGTGGGAAAACTAGTGCATCAAATGAGGGTTTCTTTATTAATCTTCAACAGTAATTCAAGTACAAGAATTAGAACAACAAAACAGAGGAAAAATTTCGAGAGAAATTAAGTGACAAATTTCTCTCTTCACGATAACTTCCTGACCCCAGAATGGACCCTCTACCCATACACTGAAGTCTCTGCATCACCTTCTGTGTAGTGACTATGAAATGCACCTGTGATTGTCTCTGCTCACACTGTCTCTACCCAAATTCTTCTCGCACTCTCTGGAGTACTGCTGACTCCCTCTCTCTCTCTCCTGCAACTCACCCTCCAGCTCTTTCTTCTCTTGTTGAACTTTAGCCACTGAGAAAATCGATTTTCTTGGGAAAATGAGTGGTTGCGCTCGTGTGTCTTCCAAGTTACCATCGAGTTCCTTCTTATAATCTCTCTTTTAGACATCAACGACCATGATTAGATCTTAATCGATGGCTAAGATTACCTTGGACTCGATCCGCACCTTTAGCTAGAAGATTCACACCAGACTTAATTAATACCATTTAATTAATCGTATTTCCTAAGTTTAGACTTACAAAATATAAAAAATTGATTAATTATTTTAATTAAGTCACTTCTAGGTGGAATTTCCCAAAACAATTTCTTAGTCTAGTAGAATGCATATGTCTTAGCCTCTATACAAAATATCATGGCTAGAGCACATATGATGCTACAAAAATAAACACTCCCTCGTGGCATGGAATGTGCTCAAGTACTACTGCCCTCCTAATAGCAATACTCTAACTCTATATCACCTCTTGCTATGCTGCTGATGTCTGGCCTCACTGTGCACCAAATATTGTGCAACTATGGTTATGCGCTGCATATGTGCTACTACTGACCCTACATATTGCTTCCAACTACTACATCTGCATTGCAACTCCCTCTCATTTTCTATTGCTGTAGATGAGAATCCCACTGCTTCTCCTATTGAAATGGGTTCTCTACCATACCCATATATTCCATGAACTGGATGAACTTAGCTCTTCCTAGAGATTTTGTGAGTATGTATGTTACCTGATCTCCTGTGGGAACATACTGAAGCTCTACTGCCCCACGCCGAACACAGTACCTGATGAAATTACATCTAATATCAATGTGTTTTGACCTATCATGATATAATAAATTCTTAAAGAGCTTTATGCCACTCTGATTATCACAATAAACACTAGTATCTCCCATATTCTTTTTGAACAAACACACTAGCAATTTCCTAATCCATATCACTTAACACATAGATGTGATGGCTGCCATATATTCAGCTTCTGCTAAGCTCAATTCTATTGACTTCTGCTTCTTGCTGCATCAAGAGACCATCCCCGATCAAATGCTGAAGAAGTACCCAAAGGTACTTTTTCTGTCCACTGAACTACCTACCCAATCTGCATCTGTGAATCCACTCAATCTGATGTCATCTCCTTGAGTATATTTCAACCCATATTTTACTGTCCCACACACATATCTAAGAATGTGCCTAGATACTTCAAAATGTACCCTTTTCAGTTCCACCATGAAATAAATAAGGGTGTTGACAACGAAACAAATGTCTGGCCTAGAGTTGACTAGATACATGAGTGACCCAATGAGATGCATGTACAAGGTGGGGTTGAATTTCTTGTTTCCTGATGCATCTATTTCCTTCAAATTGGTGATCATTGGTGTTGCCATGGGTCGAAAATCATGCATTACAAATCTCTTCAGAATATGTGTAGCATATCTCCCTTGTCCAAGGAAGATTTCCCCATTCTTTTGCTAAAATTCCAATCCTAGAAAATAATGCATTAACCCTATATCCTTCATGTCGAATTTTACTTCAAGGTTTCTTTTGCAATCCTTTATGTGCCTTGATGATATTGTTAAAAACAATTCATCCACATAAAAAACCAGAATGAGAGGCTCATTCTCTACCATCAAATAATAGAGATTTGGATATGCATTACTCTTGATAAATCCCAACTACTGCAAATAATTGTCAATTCGACCATACCATGCTCTGGGTGCCTGCTTGATCCCGTATAGGGATTTTTTCAACCTGCATACATGAGTGCGCTTCTCGTGAGTCTCAAAGCCTTTAGGCTGCTCAATATACACCTCTTCTTCTATAAGCCCATTCAAGAATGTTGTCTTGAAATCCATCTGGTGAATCTCCCATCCCAATGTGATGCTAGGGATACAACAAATCTAATAAAGGTATATATGGAAATTGGGGCGAAGGTCTCCTCATAGTCTATTCCTTATTTTTGTGCATACCCTTTTGCCATGAATCTAGCCTTGTACTTTTATACACTACCATTTGTAGCATACTTGATCTTGTTGATCCATCTGGAACCTACAACTAATCTATCCTCTAGTCTAGGAACTACCTAGAAAACATCATTAGTCATGATATAAATGTATTCTTCTACCATGGAATCCATCCACATTTGATGATGTGAAAATTCCTGAAAACTAGAGGGTTCTTCAACTTGAGCTACCAAGGCTTAGTATCTGTCAGGCTGCCTACATTGCCTCTTGTCGGTCCTAGAAGCTCTGGCAAACTCCTCTACGTCCCTCAAAGTCAGATGCACTTCCTGACTGGTTCTACCACTAGTGGTGGGAGGATCAATTCATTCCTCCTTCTGTTCCATCTGCTAAGAGCTCCCTGGATCTCCTACTCTTGAGGAGATACTGTTACTAGTCATTGTACTTGATCCCTATGACTGTCCTCCTTCTTGTCCTACCTGTTGTCCCTGCTTCTGTTGGAATAATGGAACATCTGCTGACTGATCACCTACAAGCATCTCTCGAGATCGTCTGAAAGACCCATCTTCCATGAAATTTATATCTCACCTTACTAAAATATTCCTACTGCTAGGAATGTAGATCATGTATGCCTTTGATGTCTCTCTATACCCTACAAAGTACCCGTTATTTGCAGTCTTATCCAACTTACTATGCTTCTCATTTTGAATGTGGCAATAAGCCACACTCTTAAATATCCTCAAATGAATTACTTCTTGCTTCTGCCCTGTGAAGCCCCATTCTGGAGTTTTCTTCCCCGATGCTATGTGAGGAATTCTGTTCTGAATGTACATCGTTGTATTGCATGCTTATACCCATACAAATATAGGAAAATACTAGTCATAAAACATAGCCTTTGCAACCTTGACTATTTTTCTGTTATTCTGCTCTGCTACCCAATTCTATTGAGGATTATATGGAGATGTCCACTCTCTTGATACCCTCCTTCACGCAAAAATATGTGAAGTATTTATCCATGTATTCTCCACCATTATCTAAACGTAGTACCTTGATATTTTTCCTTGTCATGTTTTCTAACAGAGCCTTGAACTCTCTAAACTAATCAAAGACTTAATCCTTGGTATTTAAGAAATAGATCCAGGTTTTCTTGGAGTGATCATCAATAAAGGTGACAAAATACTCGCCACTGCTAAGCACTCTGGTGGACATAGGGCCGGAAATATCTGAGTGCATCACTCCCAACACACCATTTTATCTACTGTCACTTCTGGGAAACAATGAATTTGCACACTTCCCAAGTACACAACCTCTGCACACATATTCATGCTCTCTGATGAGAACTAGAACTCCTCTTAAAATATCTTTGAGCATTCTTAGTGCTCCATGATGTAAATGACCCATCCTCCTATGCCATAGTTCGTTCAACTCCTTCCCACTATTATTTTCACTGCTTATCAGTGCCATTGGAGAATCTATCTAAAACCTATATAACCTATTTCTTTGAGCTCCAATCTTCCTGAACTTCTTTCATCTAGGGTGCTTTACATACACTTTCTTTCCTATGAAGTATACATCGTAGGGCCTTGTCTTGTAAATGGGACACTGAAATTAGATTCATACCTAATCGTGGCACACGCAACACGTTAGTAGAATTGGTGCTAGTTCCTTATTCCATATGAAAATCTATGGTGCCTATCCCTACTGGAGTACATTTTGTTCTATTTCCCATAGTGATCTCAAAGTCCATCTGCTCTTGTTGATAGCCAGAGGAGCATTTTCTAACTCATGTCAGATGTGTTGAAGTTCCGCTATCAATGTGCCAAACACCATATGATGTTGAACTCATCTCCAACCGGGAAGATAATTTTGAGGCTTCTTGACTGTCAATTCTCTCCATGATTTCCTGTGATATTTCTCCTTTCCTTCCCAATGCTGATTTTTCAAAATACTGCATTCTGGATGAAGATATTTTCTACAAATAGAAAATTTCGTTGCTCCCTTTGCCTCTGAAAATATTTTATATGGAAATATTTTGGGGAATATTCCATGAATATTCTCTTTTTAAATTTCTCAAATTCCAGTTAAACTTGGTCAAAGTCCAAAAATTGCAGTTTACTAGACCTTTGAAACTGCAATAACTTCTTCATACGGTGTTGGTTTTTCGAACCGTTCACGACGCCGGAATCAGGAAGATGAGATCTATCTGGTCGCTTAGGTTTGGCACACTTCCAAACACTAAAATTTGAGCTATCACTTAGGTCCTTGATCCAAATCTGATCACACCTCCCCATTGAGAATCTTTTCGACCCCAAAATACTGATATATTGATCTGTACAGTAGATGAGAGTACAACACCCTGTCTTTTCAGCCTCTATACACTTGCCTTGCATGGCTTAGTTCCTTTGAACCACAACTAGAAGGTAGTCAACACTTCCCTTCCTAAATTTCCTTGTCCTCATGTTAAGAACTTTCTTCCTTGAACTCACTCAGAAATTTCTAGCAAGAAATTTATAGAAGGTAGCTGAACATCATGTCCTTGATCATCAATCCAAGGTGGCTCAAAAAAACATGAGATTACAACAAAAAACATGCATACATAACTGAAATTTGCATATGTACAAATGAGTGTATGTCTTACTGTATCAAGAAGTCAAACCACTTCTTACCAAGCCACTTCCATGGCGAATTTTGCTGCTGCAAATATTCTTCATGTGAAACATCTATTCTCACATCAATGATGGAATCCTTGGTTCCACTTTCACTAGTCTTTCTGTCCTCTTGCTTCCTATACATAGGATGAATATTTGGATGCAATGTCCAATATTGGGCAACAACATGTCCCCTCTTCTGGCAATGTGTGCAAGTCTTATGCACCTTCTTTGAAATTTTCCTTTGCCTCAACTGCTTCTTGTATGCCTTCTTCCTCTTCCAGCATTTCGAAACAACATGGTTACATAGACCACAATATGCACAAAAACTCTTTCTTCCATTCAAACATGAAAAATTGTCATGCCTTGCAGAAACACAATCAACTTGACTATGGGAATAATTATACCTCACATGCTGCTTTGCATGTCCATCCTTTTTACCTTCTCGAGGAGATGAACTTGCAGAGGTTTCATATTTCTTTTGAAGACTAACATCAGTGTTCATGTCTTGAAAACTGTTCGAACTCTCATGCTCGCCGTAAGCTACATGTCTACACATATCTTGCTGCAACATAGGCTTCAAACATTGGCAATCAACTTGAAAAAAAACTTGGCATGTTTGTGGTTTAGAACTTGGAACAAAAGTTCTTCTTTAAGTTGTGTCACATGCCTCCATGGCTTTGGACTTTTCGCTATTAGATTGAACATAACCAAGACCAAATTTCTTAGGTTTCTCCTCAACCAAAATAGGATCAATCATGCCTTTTACATGCCTTCCTAAAACCTTGCCTTCATAGCCCATTTTAAACATTAACTTGGACCCTATACCTCTAGTGTGCTTTTCAAATGAACCAACACATCTTTCTGAAGAGGAAACTGAAGACAAATTAGAGTGAATTACCTCTACTTCGCACATGTTCTTCGTTAAGGGCTCTTGGGCTTGATGGAGTTGCATCTCCATCTCATGCATTATTTGAAGAATTTATTCCTTCTGTTGCTTCATAGAAACCAATTTCTCATGAAGTATAGTGCTTTCTCTTCTATCTTCAAACAGAATTTGCACCATGTCCTTCAAGATGTAGAAGTCTCACTTCATCTTTTCATCGAAGAATCTTGTGAAGGAGGAGGATTTTGAAACCTCACTTGAAGAATTTTTCATCATGAAAATGAACTAAATAACTTCAATCAACAATTCCAAAGCTTTCAAAATAATTGACAAAGCTTCTGAACAAAATGGCTGTAGAGTCAAGTTCTTCAAGCAACCTTTTGCAAACACCCTCTTATGCTTCAAGGGTTGCCTTGAGGTCCTTTGGGTAAGGAATATGCCTTCAACCCTTCTTCCTTATTGTCCTCTTCTGGACTTAGCTACTAGTAGCTTTCCCTTCACCTCTAGGAAACTCAAGCAACAATCAAATTCTTTACACTGTTAAAACACCTTTCAAGTCAAACAAGCAAACTTGTGCTCTGTCAAGCAAGAAACTAGTGCTCCGATACCAACCTAATCTGAAAATGGGGTGGATAACTTGTTATGATTTTCAAGAATCTCCCACTCAGTTAAAAAAATAAAATATCTAGCATATACTTGACTTTGGCGGACTTTTATACTTGAAACAGGTGTATGTTTTTTAACTGTTTAAGTGCTTTAATTCCCTTTGTTTTTGCTGAAATTAAACATGTGTAACAGCCATATAATGCAGCAAATAAACATCAACACATATCAAAAAATTTAATCTAAGAGTTCACCCGAATATTGTGGGCTACGTCTCCTTGAGATTTTGTCATCTTAACTTGGCTCTTTGGAATTACGGAAGATTTTCTTTTACAAGTTACAAACTCAACTCCAATGGTTAACTGAACTAAACTAATGGGTTTAGAATACCATTTATATCCCTGTCATGGCTGTCATCACTCTGAAAACAAATCTAAGCTCCCTTAGACTTGATTCCTTCTGTCGGTGCTCTTGAGCTGCACTGAGCTTTTATATGGAACTAACTCCTTCAGAATTATTTTTTGTCCCTGGAACCTCACCTACTATCTCCAACACATATCATACCTCCAAAATGGACTGATCGTTTTCTCAAAATGAGCACTACATCCCCAATCTAGGCCTCCCTCGACGGTTGGCCCTAGGCTTCCCAAAACTTCCATGTGGCTCTTCAACCTTAAAAAGTATTAAAATGGCTCTGAAAATCCCTTCAATGGATTTAGGATGCCAATTATAGTGATAATAAACTATTGGTTCACTAAAATTGGCCTCCGGCTGCTCCAGTTTCACCTCCAACACCTGGTGGCACCCCCTGGAACTAGGTTCAAAGAAAAATTCTCTATGGCTTCTCTAGCTCTAGAAGTCCTCAAAAGCTTCTGAAAAATCCTCCATTGGATTCATAATTCTCATTACAGTCAGAAATGACTATTGGTTTGCTGCATAAGGTCTCTAGCTGCCTTAGCTAGGCCTCGAATTAGTGCTGGCACTTGCTGGCCTTGGTGGCCCCTGGAACTTCACTGAAGCATATCAGACTTCAAAAATCTTCTACAGGCTCTCAAAACCACACCATTAGTTCTAGAACAACTGAATCATCTAAAATTGACTATTGTATTTCTGAATATGGTTTGATGCAACATAGGCTTCAAGCATTAGAAATCAACTTGAAAACAAACTTGACATGTTTGTGGTTTATAATTTATAATTTGGAACAAAAATTCTTCTTTAATTTGTATCACATGCCTTCATGGCTTTTGAGTTTTCGCCACTAGATTGAACATAACCAAGACCAAATTTCTTAGGTCTCTCCTAAACCAAAATAGGATCAATCATGCCTTGTGCATGCGTGCCTAAACCCTTGCCTTTATAGCCCATTTTAAACATTAACTTGGACCCTATACCTCTAGTGTGCTTTTCAAATGAACCAATACATATTTCTGAAGAGGAAACTGAAGACAGATTAGAGTGAATTACCTATGCTTCACGCATGTTCTTGGATAAGGTCTCTTGGGCCTGATGGAGTTGCATCTCCATCTCATGCATTCTTTGAAGAATTTCTTCCTTCTCTTTCTTCATAGCAACAAATTTCTCATGAAATATAATTCTTTCTGTTCTATCTTCAAACATAATTTTCACCATGTCCTTCAAGATGTAGAAGTCTCGCTTCATGCCTTCATCGAAGAATATTGTGAAGGGGGAGAATTTTGAAACCTCACTTGAAGAAGTTTTCATCATGAAAATGAACTAAAGAACTTCAATCAACAATTCCAAAGCTTTCAAAACAATTGACAAATATTCTGAACAAAATGGCTATAGAGTCAAGCTCTTCTTCAAGCAGCCTTTTGCAAACACCCTCTTGTGCTTCAAGGGTTGCCTTGAGGTATTTTAGGTAAGGAAGATGCCTTCAACCCTTCTGTTATTTCCTAAATCTACCTCAGGCTGAAAGAAGACAGAGTTCAGGGTAACATCAAACCACGCTCAGTCTGGTAGCTAGCCCTATCAGAACAGGAGAGGGCTCTCTCCGTGTCAATCTCAGCAAAAATAATCAATAGGGCTTGAGATGACTTGAAATAAAGGCTAATTTTAGGCTAGGTATATAATTAAAGGAGTTTGATTGTGTTTTTGGGGGTTTTTGATGGATCAAAGGGAAAGGCAGTTTTGGGTGCGGGGATAAGGCCTAGTTTTTGCAGAGTTCCGATTGGGGCAAGGAAGGCAATTGTTTTGATGCTTTAGATTTAATGAATGGATGTATCAGACCAGTGAGGAGATGAAGAGGGTAAGAGGGTCTCAAGAGTCCTCCTCAAACATATGAAAACATGGAAAATTAAACAAAACTAAAGGCAGAGCAGAGCAATATACTGAATTCCACCTTTACACACTGATTTGTTTAATCTAAGAAGAAAGGAGAAGGGAAATAATACACATAAACATCAGTGAACTTAAAATTACATAGAGAAAAAAACCATCAAAACACAGAGCCACATGGATCCCAAAAAGTGCTGCAAACCCTGGTCTATTCCTTTGCCAAAAGTGCAGAGATGAAATGTACAATGAAGTGCCAAGCAATCCCAAGTGTCCAACCCTGAAAATGACTGAGAATATGCATCATATAGACAAGCCTAACCCACTCCCATGCCTCTAGGGGTCGAGCTCATCATTCTAGGAGCTGTTTCAACCATATTTAAACTAGGAACTAGAAAATAGGCAATGAAACAACTTGCCTCTATATGCTAGGAAACTGATCCATTCACTTACATTTCCCCTTTTGGTGAATGAATATTCTAGAATGAGTAAAAATGTGCCAAAATTACACCATGGTCAAGAAATTACATCAAGGTACATCAAGAGTTACATGAAAAAGTGAAACTGGCCAAAACTAGGCGAAATTCTGAGCTGCTGAGTGAAAAATAGGCCAAAATTCTCTATGCGTCGCGCCCAAAATCTCTATGCGTAACAAAAGTTTGGAGCTGATTTTGAGGCCCTTCCCGAAGTCCAAATTGAGTTCAGGATAGCTCGTTGGAAAGACCTGCCTATCTACTTTCCAACCCAAGTGGAATTTCTGGATTTTCTTGCCATTTGCCCCTCCAAGAGTTCAATCTCCCAACACTGCTTCCTGTGTGTGCAAAAAGTGGCAGAAACGCCATTTTTAGGGTGTTTTTGACCCTTTAGGCAACCCAAAACTTGATGAAATCCTTAGGTAATCCATGAGCATGCATAAATTTTGATAAAAAATCTAGAAATGCAAATTTTTCCCCCTGAAGAGTTGCCAATTATAAGCGCGCGCCAAGTGGCGCTACGCGTCGGGCAGAAAAACCTGTTTTTAGGCACAAAAATTCAAAATTGACAAAAATTTTCCCAAATTTCTTGAAATTTGGGCTGAATGTCCTCCATCATGCACTATGCTGGGCCAAAGAAGCTTCGACCAAAATTATGCCTTTTCAGGCCTCCTCGATGCCTTCTTCATCTACGTTGCCTCAGGTGAATATGAGAGTTTGATGTCTTTGATTTTTTTTGCCAAATAAGTGGTGATATGGGAGGGACTGTGGGAAAATAGGACAGTGTGAGAAAAGTGGTTCAATCAAGTGAAATTTGAAGTATGAGGACAATCACTTGACTGTTTGGGGAGTTTGGGATTTTGGGAAATTTTACCAATGATATGGGAAAAGAAAAATGAGATGGGATATAATGGAATAGGGGAGGGATTATAATGATGGTATGACAGTGATGGAAAGGAATGAACAATGTGGGGGAGATGAAGTATTTTGGCACCAATAATTAAATTTTAAAACTCAAATTTCAAACCCTAAGAAGCAGTTTTTGACCATATGAGAGGGTTTATGATTTTGGCATTCAAACTCTTATAATCCACTTTCAAACACTACCAAACTATTTTTAATGGCAAATACAAGATAAATCTAACTTACATGGAGAATCTAGACCAAGTGATTAGGAATTTCTTGGAGGCAATGTCAAAAATCTTGGTGTTGGCCCTGTGCGTAGCACACACAACCCAGTGCGCCGCGCCTGGTGTATGCACCACGCACGTTGTATTTTGCACTGTGGAAAATGTTTCTATGTGCTACGACGTTCTTATGCGCTGCGACCTTCCTCCTGTGTGCTGCGCAGATAACTTACCACAGTCTCGGCTTCAAACCACTGTTTCCACTCTTCCACAAAGTTTGACTCTACTCTTTGATATCCCTTGCATGCAAATGAATTTTTTAACACCAAAAAATATCTTTTATGGCCTGGGCTTTGATTTTTTGATTTGAAATAACCCACTTGCTAATGTTTGAACTTTGGCGCTTTGCACTTTTTAATATAAATTCCGTTTTTGTTTCCACTTTGATTTTTATTTTTTTTGGTTGATGATGAAATTCTTGTCTATTTTTTGCAGGGATAACTGGCATTGGATTTGGCAAAGGCGACCAGGGATGCGCCTGAAGAATTTCACAACTGAAGAAACTTTGAAAATTACATTATGTTTATTACAAAAGATAAAATGGACAATTTTTCTTCAAAACAGAGTTTTGAAGAAGAATCATGATCTGACATTATGACGATGAAATTTTTGAAATGAAAACTTATTTTGAACCTCCCTCATGTTCCTGCTAGCATTATTGGACACTTTGAAGACTAAATTTGCAAAACCCTAGACCTAATGAGGCTAAAAACCCTAAAAATACTTTTTGCTCATAAAAGGACCAAACATTGACTGTGAATGACTGTAAATGATTTCGATGAACTTTGATGAACAGATACGAACTAGCAGGTACATGACATGAGGGATATGAGTGAAAAGACCCTTCCGTCAGATGATCCATGCTCCTAATGGAATGCAGCTGACTGAACTGAATGAGACACCTAAAATGAAATGCAACAAGAGATTTTGATCTCTGACGGAGGGATGAAAAGACCGACTCTAACATTGGCTCCAATGGGGATGGTAGCTCCTTGGAGGTGCCAAGGACTACAGATATTTGGGAGAGCAGAAAGTGCCTTCATCCACTGGGCAATGGAGTCAAAACACAAAAACTGACATTATGCAGACTGACTCTAACTCAAGGCTAAAACTAAAAACCATAATAAAATCAAACATGACTAAAACATAACTAACAAACTGGAAAGATGCTCATAATTGAGCTTATTCATCAAACCTACTCTAATTGTTCTTTTCACCACCTGATCAAGTGAAATGGAACAGCCAATGCAACCATGTAAGCATCCTGGCTGCTATTTGATTTCTTCCCAAATGATTTCTGATGTGCAGGAAAAGGGAAGAATCGAAAGGCAACTCCCATGGAAACTTGGAATCAAGTTGACTGCTGATAAACTTGCAAAGCATGAATTGATTGGATGACTTCAAGAATACTGTGAAAGGATCTTCATAAACATAGTTATTGATTTCCATTAACACATTACTGCTCTGGTCCAGGTAATCTTCATAGCTAGATATTAAAATTTTCCTCACATATGTGCTGTCTTTCTTTGGTGATAGCAGTAGGCTATCAAAAGGATCCTGAATTTCGTGAATAACCAAACTTTGTTGTTGATTCCAAACAGAAAAAAAGTCTCCTTTATCAATCTCCTCATATGACTGCAAACCTTGGTATGGGCTTCGTAATGAAAAATCTGTTCAAAAAGATAATGAAGTCGACTTTTGAATAAGATTATTATCAACATTATTTTCTGGCACATGGTTAGCCAATGGAGAAGAACTTGCAATAGGATCATCAAAAACTTGAGAAGACTGCTGCAATGTATCCATTGAAACTGTATGACATCCTACTGGCTGTTCATATTTTTCTTTAGAGATATTATGAATATTCTTCTTTATAAACTGAAATGCTTCGAAACAAAAGGGTATAGAATCCTCTTGCATCGTTAAATCATGTATTTCAGCTTCCACGCCTTCATCTGTGATCTGAGCTTCCATTGCATTTGGTGGCTGCAAATCTGGAGCTAGGGAGGGTTTTGTATCAGAAATGATTTTATTAGTCGTTTCAGGAGAAGATTTCTCATTAACAACTTGCTCAAGAATTTCGCTATCTGTCTCATCCTCAACATTAAAACTGAGAGATTTTTGATTTCCTACAGGCTGCTCATTTGAAGATTTACTATGCAATTTACCCTTCAAAAACTGAAATGATTCAAAAAAAAATGGTACGGAATCATCTTGTATCATTTGATCATATGTGCCAGCTTCCAAGTCCTCATCTGCAACTTGACAATCAATGGCTTTCGGGGGCTGCAAATCTGAATATGAGAAGTCTTGAACAAGGTTTTCATTGCCCTCAAGATGGTCCAAATCAAGACTCATTGACAGTTGATTTCTAATTGCATGGAAGTTGTCTCTGATGAACTGAAACGAATAAAAAAAAAAGGCAAAGATCCTTCACTTACTTCAAAATTTGCTGCACTTTCCTCGTCATTTCCATAGTTGATATGTGATGGCTGAACATTGTATTCGAACTGCTGAAAGTGAACTTCCTCCTTCCACAAACTAGCTGCTGATTTGTCTGCAAGATTAGCTTCTGTTTGGAGAACATAATCATCATCATACTGATCAAACTGAGGCAAATCATCAAGCATACATGTCAAATCAACATATCTCTCTTCTCCAAGATGATCTACAAAACAATCACTATGACAATTGGGATAAGAAACAAAATGTTTTGGATCAACCACTTGCTCATGAACGTCATTTTCATTTTTTGCAGTCATTTTTCGCACCATCTCTTCTACTGCGTTTACCAAAAGGTCAAGCTTTTCCTCTAAAGGTGTCAGGTGCTCTGCAACATTCTTCTTTTCTCCTTCCTTCAGCCTTGCTCTTTTGATCATAAAATGAGCCTCTACATCTACTGCATTGTTCTGTATCTTTTCAAGTGTTGCAACATTCCTTTCTCTCAGCTGAAACTCCATTTTCGGATCAAAATCACCTCGGTAATGTAAAAGGGCCGAGCCAGGAGGGGGTCTTATATTGGTAGGTATCGAATAATAGACTCGATTTAATCTAGCGGAAAACTGTTGTACTGTCTCCCCTGACTGTCTTTTCAGCTAGGCATACTCGTTTAAAATAAGGAAAGGGTTCTGTCCGATCACCCACCTATCAAGGAAAACTTTGACAAAATGATGGAAATCTGAGATGCTCGCATCAGGCAGGGCTTTGAACCAACACTTGACTTTGCCTTGCAGAGAAAGAGAAAAAAGTCTAATACTAACATCTTCTTCATCAACTTCAAAAAGGTCTAGAAAAGTCTCAACATTCTGCACATGTTGCTCAGCATTGACATTGTTACAGTCACCATCAAATCTCGGCAAATATAGGTAATAATTTTCAGGGAAAGCATGGAGAACAGAAGGTAAAACAAGAGGTTTATACCTATCTAGGACTATAAAAGGTGTAGGAGTATATACAAGAGCTACGAGATCAGTTTTGTTTTCTTTAGGCTCATCACTCTGAAGAGAGTCATCATAAGATGTGGGAAAAGTAAGGAGGCCGGGATCAAAGGGAAACTCAGTATTTACACTTTTTTAATGGGTCGAGTGAATATTTTGATCACCTTTATCATACAACAAATTCTGAAAAACTTTCAGGACAACTTCAAGAACAGCAAAGAAGTAATTTGCAAGAAAGCAGACTAGATCCTGAATACCATTCCACTTTGGATACCTGAACTTTGTGTAAGATCCTTCCATTTTCGCAGAGAAAGAGTTAGTCCTCTAGTGGAGTCTCTACATTGAGTTGGAGTCACCAGGTGAATGATTTCAGCCTTCTTATGTCTGATCGTTGTCCACCATCAACCATCAGATCTAACTTGATACATGTACTGGGGAAATTTTCAAGTCAGATGTTACGTTTACAAACTAGACCGGAGATTGACTGAAGCAGTGTTTATCTACTTTCACTAATGCAAAGCAAGAGCATTTCGAAGGCTACCTCGCATAACTTCAGGCTCCGTCTGTAGCTTATAAAATGAATAACAATAACAAGAAAACCATTTTTTCCCCAGTATGGTCGCCACTATGTTATTTCCTAAATCTACCTCAGGCTGAAAGAAGGCAGAGTTCAGGGTAACATCAAACCATGCTCAATCTGGTAGCTAGCCCTACCAAAACAGGAGAGGGCTCTCTCCGGGTCAATCTCAGAAAAAATAGTCAATAGGGCTTGAGATGACTTGAAATAAAGGATAATTTTAGGCTAGGTATATAATTAAAGGATTTTGATTGTGCTTTTGGGGGTTTTTGTTGGATCAAAGGGAAAGGCAGTTTTGGGTGCGGGGATAAGGCCTAGTTTTTGCAGAGTTCTGATTGGGGCAAGGAAGGAAATTGTTTTGATGCTTTAGATTTAATGAATGGATGGATCAGACCGGTGAGGAGCTGAAGAGGGAAAGAGGGTCTCAAGAGTCCTCCTCAAATAGATGAAAACATGGAAAATTAAACAAAACTAAAGGCAGAGCATAGCAATCTACTGAATTCCACCTTTACACACTGATTTGTTTAATCTAAGAAGAAAGGAGAAGGGAAATGATACACATAAACATCAGTGAACTTACAATTACATAGAGAAAAACAACATCAAAACAAAGAGCCACATGGATCCCAAAAAGTGCTGCAAACCCTGGTCTATTCCTTTGCCAAAAGTGCAGAGATGAAATGTACAATGAAGTGCCAAGTAATCCCAAGTGTCCAACCCTGAAAATGACTGAGAAAATACATCATATAGACAAGCCTAACCCACTCCCATGCCTCTAGGGGTCGAGCTCATAATTCTAGGAGCTGTTTCAACCATATCTAAACTAGGAACTAGAAAATAGGCAATGAAACAACTTGCCTCTATATGCAAGGAAACTGATCCATTCACTTACATTTCCCCTTTTGGTGAATGAATCTTCTAGAATGAGTAAAAATGTGCCAAAATTACATCATGGTCATGAAATTACATCAAGGTACATCAAGAGTTACATGAAAAAGTGAAACTGGCCAAAACTAGGCGAAATTTTGAGCTGCTGAGTGAAAAATAGGCCAAAATTCTCTATGCGCCGAGCACAAAATCTCTATGCGTAGCACAAGTTTGGAGCTTATTTTGAGGCCCTTCCTGAAGTCCAAATTGAGTACAGGATAGCTCGTTGGAAATCCCTTCCTGTCTACTTTCCAAACCAAGTGGAATTTCTAGATTTGGTTTCCATTTTCCCCTCCGAAAGTTCAATCTCCCAACACTGCTTCCTGTGTGTGCAAAAAGTGGCAGAAACGCCATTTTTAGGGTGTTTTTGACCCTTTAGGCAACCCATAACTTGATGAAATCCTTAGGTAATCCATGAGCATGAATAAATTTTGATAAAAAATCCAGAAATGTAAATTTTTCCCCCTGAAGAGCTGCCAATTATAAGCGTGCGCCAAGTGGCGCTACGCGTCGGGCAGAAAAACCTATTTTTAGGCACAAAAATTCAAAATTGACAAAATTTTTCCAAAATTTCTTGAAATTTGGGCTGAATGTCCTCCATCATGCACTATGCTGGGCCAAAGAAGCTTCGGCCAAAATTATGCCTTTTCACGCCTCCTCGACGCCTTCTTCATCTACGTTGCCTCAGGTGAATATGAGAGTTTGATGTCTTTGATTTTTGTTGCCAAATAAGTGGTGATATGGGAGGGACTGTGGGAAAATAGGATAGTGTGAAAAAAGTGGTTCAATCAAGTGAAATTTGAAGTATGAGGACAATCACTTGACTGTTTGGGGAGTTTGGGATTTTGGGAAATTTTACCAATGATATGGGAAAAGAAAAATGAGATGGGATATAATGGAATAGGGGAGGGATTATAATGATGGTATGACAGTGATGGAAAGGAATGAACAATGTGGGGGAGATGAAGTATTTTTGCACCAATAATTAAATTTTAAAACTCAAATTTCAAACCCTAAGAAGCAGTTTTTGACCATATGAGAGGGTTTATGAGTTTGGCATTCAAACTCTTATAATCCACTTTCAAACACTACCAAACTCTTTTTAATGGCAAATAAAAGATCAATCTAACTTACATGGAGAAGGTAGACCGAGTGATTAGGAATTTCTTGGAGGCAATGTCAAAAATCTTGGTGTTGGCCCTGTGCGTCGCGCACACAACCCAGTGCGCCGTGCCTGGTGTATGCACCGCGTACATTGTATTTTGCACTGTGGAAAACTTTTCTATGCGCTGCGACTTTCTTATGTGCCGCGACCTTCCTCCTGTGGGCCACGTAGATAACTCACCACAGTCTCGGCTTCAAACCACTATTTCCACTCTTCCACAAAGTTTGACTCTGCTCTTTGATATCCCTTGCATGCAAATGAATTGTTTAACACCCAAAAATATCTTTTATGGCCTGGACTTTGATTTTTTGATTTGAAATAACCCACTTGCTAATGTTTGAACTTTGGCGCTTTGCACTTTTTAATATAAATTTCGTTTTTGTTTCCACTTTGATTTTTTTTTTTTGGCTGATGATGAAATTCTTGTCTATTTTTTGCAGGGATAGCTAGCATTGGATTTGGCAAAGGCGACTAGGGCTGTGCCTAAAGAATTTCACAACTGAAGAAACTTTGAAAATTACATTATGTTTATTACAAAAGACAAAATGGACGATTTTTCTTCAAAACAGAGTTTTGAAGAAGAATCATGATCTGACATTATGACGATGAAATTTTTGAAATGAAAACTTATTTTGAACCTCCCTCATGTGCCTGCTGGCATTATTGGACACTTTGAAGACTAAATTTGCGAAACCCTAGACCCAATGAGGCTGAAAACCCTAAAAATACTTTTTTCCCATCAAAGGACCAAACATTGATTGTGAATGACTGTAAATGATTTCGATGAACTTTGATGAACAGATACGAACCAGCAGGTACATGACATGAGGGATATGAGTGAAAAGACCCTTCCGTCAGATGATCCATGCTCTTAATGGAATGCAGCTGACTGAACTGAATGAGACACCTAAAATGAAATGCAACAAGAGATTTTGATCTCTGACAGAGGGATGAAAAGACCGACTCAAACACCTCCTTCCTTCTTGTCCTCTTCTGGACTTAGCTAGTAGTAGCTTTCCCTTCACCTCTAGCAAACTCAAGCAATAGTCAGTTTGCAAACAGTCAAATTCTTTACACTGTTAAAACATCTTTCAAGTCAAACAAGAAAAATTGTGCTTTGTCAAGCATGCAACTAGTTCTCTGCTACCAACCTGATCTGAAAATGGGTTGGTTAACTTGTTATGATTTTCAAGAATACCCCACTCAGTTAAACAAATAAAATATCTAGCTTATACTTGAATTTTGCGGACTTTTATACTTGAAACAGGTGTATGTTTTTTAATTGTTTAAGGGCTTTAAGTCCATTTGTTTTTTCTAAAATTAAACATGTGTAATAGTATAAATAAACATCAACACATAACAACAAATTTAATCTAGGATTTCACCTGAATATCGTGGGCTACGCCTCCTTGAGCTCAAGTCATCTTGACTTGGCTCTTTGGGATTATGGAAAATTTTCTTTTAAAAGTTATAAACTCAACTCCAATGGTTAACTGAACTGAACTAATGAGTTTAGAATACCATTTATATCCCTGTCATGGCTGGCATCACTCTGAAAACATATCTAGGCTCCCTCGGACTTGATTCCTTTTGTCGGCGCTCTTGAGCTATACTAAGAATATCTATGGCACTAACCCCTTAAAAATTATTTTTCTATCCCTGAAATATCACCTACTGTCTCCATCACATATCAGACCTCCAAAATGGACTAATCATTTCCTCAAAATGAGCACTGCATCCCCAATATAGGCCTCCCTCCACGGTTGGCCCTCGGCTGCCCAAAACTTCCATGTGGCTCTTCGAACTTCAAAAGTCTTCAAATGGCTCTGAAAATCCATTAAATGGATTTATAATAACAAAAATAATCAGAATAGAATATTGGTTCACTGAAATTGGCCTCCAGTTGCTTCGGTTTCGCCTCCAACACCTAATGGCACCCCTGGCACTAGGGTCAAAGAAAATTTCTCTATGGATTCTCGAGCTCTAGAAGTAATCAAAAGCTTCTAAAAAATCCTCCATTGGATTCATAATTCTCATTACAGTCAGAAATGACTATTGGTTTTCCGCATAAGGTCTCTAGCTACCTTGGCTAGGCCTCAAACTGTTGTTGGCACTTGTTGGCCCTAGTGGCCCCTAGAACTTCATTGAAGCATATATGCCTTAAAAATTAATCTACAGGCTCTGAAAACCATACCATTAGTTCCAGAGCATCTGAAACATCCAAAATTGACTGTTGGATTTTTGAATAAGGCCTCTAGCTGCCCTGGCTAAGCCTCAAAATATTGCTGGCCATGGTGGCCCCTAGAACTTCTCTGAAGAAAAAAACTACTCAAAAGTCCTCTGATGGCTCTGAAGCCATCATCAATGAGTCTAGAATGTCTAAGATAGTCAAAATTGACTATTGGCACTTCAAAATTGGTCGAATCTAGCTTAAGATAGAGCCTAAACTCATTTTTCCCAATGACCCCTAAAAATCCTCCACCAAACTTGGAGGAACTGGACTTAACTCCAATTAAAAGTGACATATCCACCATTTTTTTGGTGCCCGCTAGACATAACGCCATATAAAACCACAATATTAAATGTTTTTTGTTGTTTTGGGCACATGCACACGGAATCCTTGGTTTCCTAACCGTAACCGTCGGGGTTTACAACTATTGGCGGACTTGTCGGCATTTATAATTATGCATGTGAACATGTTCTAAATATTAAATGGAACCATCGGTGGTTTTGGGGCTTAGCCCTTGGTTCATAGTTCTAAGGCCATATGGGGGGGTTGGTCCACTCCGACCCCCACACGCGCAAACACTATGGTTTAAATAAAATGCGATGTCATATAGTGTTAAGTAACACCATAACACAAATGGTTAACACGTGGGAACTGTAGGCGAGAGGTCTCGAGGTCAAGCCCTGGGGATCCAAAAAAAAATTTGAACAAATTTCCTGGGCCACATGGCGGCCTCCAGGCCTACCACATGACAACCTCCCATTGGCCCGAAATGAAAAAGTCAACCCACTTACCAATGCAGCTATGCCACATGTCAGCATATGATTAGTCCAAATGTAATATTCTAGGGAATATTCCCTATAATATTCTCTTTTTAAATTTCCCAAATTCAAACTTGGTCAAAGTCCAAAAATTGCAGTTTACTGGACTTTTCAAACTGTGATAACTTCTTCATACAGTGTTGGTTTTTCGAACCGTTCACGACGCCGGAATCAGGAAGATGAGATCTATCTGGTCGCTTAGGTTTGGCACACTTCCAAACACTAAAATTTGAGCTATCACTTAGGTCCTTGATCCAAATCTGATCACACCTCCCCATTGAGAATCTTTTCGACCCCAAAATACTGATATATTGATCTGTACAGTAGATGAGAGTACAACACCCTGTCTTTTCAGCCTCTATACACTTGCCTTGCATGGCTTAGTTCCTTTGAACCACAACTAGAAGGTAGTCAACACTTCCCTTCCTAAATTTCCTTGTCCTCATGTTAAGAACTTTCTTCCTTGAACTCACTCAGAAATTTCTAGCAAGAAATTTATAGAAGGTAGCTGAACATCATGTCCTTGATCATCAATCCAAGGTGGCTCAAAAAAACATGAGATTACAACAAAAAACATGCATACATAACTGAAATTTGCATATGTACAAATGAGTGTATGTCTTACTGTATCAAGAAGTCAAACCACTTCTTACCAAGCCACTTCCATGGCGAATTTTGCTGCTGCAAATATTCTTCACGTGAAACATTTGTTCTCACATCAATGATGGAATCCTTGGTTCCACTTTTGTTAGTCTTTCTATCCTCTTGATTCCTGTGCTTATGATGAATAGTTGGATGCAATGTCCAACATTGTGCAACAACATGTCCCCTCTTCTAGCAATGTGTGCAAGTATTATCCACCTTCTTTGCAAGTTGCCTTTGCCTCAACTGCTTCCTGTATGCCTTCTTCCTCTTCCAGCATTTCGAAACAACATGGTTACATAGACCACAATATGCACAACAACTCTTTCTTCCATTCAAACATGCAGAATTTTCATGCCTTGCAGAAACATAATCAACTTACTATGGGAAGAATTATACCTCGCATTCTGCTTTGCATGCCCATCCTTTTTACCTTCTATAGGAGATGAACTTGTAGAGGTTTTAGCTTTCTTTTGCAAACTAACATCAGTGTTCATGTCTTGAAAATTGTTTGAACTCTCATGCTCGCCATAAGCTGCATGTCTACACACATCTTGCTGCAACATACGCTTCAAACATTGGCAATCAACATGAAAACAAACTTGACATGTTTGTGGTTTAGAACTTGGAAAAAAAGTTCTTCTTGAAGTTGTCTCACATGCCTTCATGGCTTTGGAGTTTTCTCCATTAGATTGAACATAACCAAGACCAAATTTCTTAGGCCTCTCCTCAACCAAAATAGGATCAGTCATGCCTTGTGCATGCTTACCTAAACCCTTGCCTTCATATCCCATTTCAAACATTAACTTGGACCCTATACCTCTAGTGTGCTTTTCAAATGAACCAACACATCTTTCTGAAGAGGAAACTGAAGACAAATTAGAGTGAATTACCTTTTCTTCATGCATGTTCTTGGTTAAGGCCTCTTGGGCTTGATGGAGCTGCATCTCCATCTCATGCATTCTTTGAAGAATTTCTTCCTTCTCTTGCTTCATAGCAACCAATTTCTCATGAATTATAGTGCTTTCTCTTGTATCTTCAAACAAAATTTGCACCATGTCCTTCAAGATGTTGAAGTTTTGATTCATGTCTTCATCGAAGAATCTTGTGAAGGAGGAGGATTTTGAAACCTCACTTGAGGAATTTTTCATCATGAGAATGAACTAAATAACTTCAATAAACAATTCCAAAGCTTTCAATACAATTGACAAATCTTCTGAACAAAATGGTTGTAGAGTCAAGCTCTTCTTCAAGCAGCCTTTTGTAAACACACTCTTGTGCTTCAAGGGTTGCCTTGAGGTCCTTTGGGTAAGGAACATGCCTTCAACTCTTTTTCCTTCTTGTCCTCTTCTATACTTAGCTAGCAGTAGCTTCCCCTTCACTTCTAGCAAACTCAAGCAACAGTCAATTTACAAACAGTCAAATTCTTTACACTGTTAAAACACCTTTCAAGTCAAACAAGCAAACTTGTGCTCTGGCAAGCAAGCAACTAGTGCTCTGATACCAACCTAATCTGAAAATGGGTTGGATAACTTGTTATGCTTTTCAAGAACCTCCCATTCAGTTAAACAAATAAAAGATCTAGCTTATACTTGACTTTTGCAGAATTTTATACTTGAAACAAGTGTATGTTTTTTAACTGTTTAAGTGCTTTAAGTCCATTTTTTTGCTGAAATTAAACATGTGTAATAGCCATATAATGAAAAAAATAAACATAAACACATAACATCGAATTTAATCTAGGAGTTCACTCGAATATCATGGGCTATGTCTCCTTGAGCTCTTTTCATCTTGACTTGGCTCTTTGAGATTATGGAAAATTTTCTTTTAAAAGTTACAAAATCAACTCCAATGGTTAAGTGAACTGAACCAATGGGTTTAGAATACCATTTATATCCCTATCATGGATGTCATCACTTTGAAAACAGAACTAGGCTCCCTTAGACTTGATTCCTTTTGTCGGCGCTCTTGAGCTATACTAAGAATATCTATGGCACTAACCCCTTAAAAATTATTTTTCTATCCCTGAAATATCACCTACTGTCTCCATCACATATCAGACCTCCAAAATGGACTAATCATTTCCTCAAAATGAGCACTGCATCCCCAATATAGGCCTCCCTCCACGGTTGGCCCTCGGCTGCCCAAAACTTCCATGTGGCTCTTCGAACTTCAAAAGTCTTCAAATGGCTCTGAAAATCCATTAAATGGATTTATAATAACAAAAATAATCAGAATAGAATATTGGTTCACTGAAATTGGCCTCCAGTTGCTTCGGTTTCGCCTCCAACACCTAATGGCACCCCTGGCACTAGGGTCAAAGAAAATTTCTCTATGGATTCTCGAGCTCTAGAAGTAATCAAAAGCTTCTAAAAAATCCTCCATTGTATTCATAATGATCAATATAGTCATAAATGACTATTGGTTTGCCGCATAAGGTCTCTAGCTACCTTGGCTAGGCCTCAAACTGTTGTTGGCACTTGTTGGCCCTAGTGGCCCCTAGAACTTCATTGAAGCATATATGCCTTAAAAATTAATCTACAGGCTCTGAAAACCATACCATTAGTTCCAGAGCATCTGAAACATCCAAAATTGACTGTTGGATTTTTGAATAAGGCCTTTTCTAGTTTCCTGTTAGGTCTCAACCTGCTGCCCATGTGCTTTGGGTGGCCCTGACCATTCAACATTCAAGAAAACTTACCAAAGTCCTTTTATGGCTCAAACCCTCACCAATGAGTCTAGAATGTCTCAGTTACTCGAAATTGACTATTGGCACTCCAAAATTGGTTGAATCTAGCTCAAGATAGTGCCTAAACTCATTTATCCCAATGACCCCTAAAAATCCACCACCAAACTTGGAGGAACTGGACTTAACTCTGGTTAAAAGTGGTGTCTCCGCCATTGTTGGGGTGTCCACCAAAAATGCCACCATAGAAAACCGCAATATTAAATGTTGCTGGTTTTTTGGGGCACATTCACCCAGAATCCACGGTTTCCTAACCGTAACCGTCGGGGTTTACAACTATTGGCGGACTTGTCAGCATTTATAATTATGCATGTGAACATGTTTTAAATATTAAATGGAACCGTCAGCAGTTTTGGGGCTTAGCCCTTGGTTCATGGTGCTAAGGCCACATGGGGGGGCTGGCCCCCTCTGACCCCCATATGCGCAAACACTATGGTTTAAATAAAACACAATGTCATATAGTGTTAAGTAAAAATAGAGAAAAAATGGTTAACGCATGGGTGCTGTAGGTGAGAGGTCTCGGGATTGAGCCCCAGGGACCCAACAAAAATTTTGAACAAATTTCTTGAGCCATGTGGCGGCCTCTAGGCATGCCACGTGGTGGCCTCCCATTGGCTCGAAATAAAAAATTCAACCCACTAACCAATAAAACTATGCCACATGTCAGCATATGACTGGTCCAAATGAAATATTCCAGGAATATTCCTTGGAATATTCTCTTTTTAAATTTCCCAAATTCCATTCAAACTTGGTCAAAGTCCAAAAATTGCAGTTTACTAGACTTTTCAAACTGCGATAACTTCTTCATACGGTGTCGGTTTTTCAAACCATTCTCGGCTCCAGAATTAGGGAGACGAGATCTATCCGGTCTCTTGGATTCAACACACTTCTAAACACTTTGAAATTTGAGCTATCACTTAGGTCCTTGATCCAAATCTGATCATAGCTCCTATTGGGAATCTTTTGGACCCCAAAAGATGGATATACTGATGTGTATAGTAGATGAGAGTACAACACCTTCTCTTTTCAGCCTCTATATAATTTCCTTGCATGGATTAGTGCCTTTGAACCACAACTCGAAGGTAGTCGACACTTCCCTTTCTGAATGCTCTTGTCCTCTTGTTAAGAATTGTCTTCCTTGAACTCACTCAGAAATTTCTGGCACGAAATTTATAGAAGGTCGCTAAACATCATGTTCTTGATCATCGATCCAAGGTGGCTCAAACAAACATGATATTACAACAGAAAACATGAATACATAACTGAAATTTCCATATGTACAAATGAGTGTATGTCTGACTATGTCAAGAAGTCAAACCACTTCTTACCAAGCCACTTCGATGGCGACTTTTGCTGATGCAATCTTCTTCATGTGAAACATCTGTTCTCACATCAATGATGGAATCTTTGGTTCCACTTTCGTGATTCTTTCTTTCCTCTTGCTTCCTATGCTTAGGATGAATAGTTGGATGCAATGTCCAACATTGGGCAACAACATGTCCCCTCTTTTGGTAATGTGTGCAAGTCTTATGCACCTTCTTTGCAAGTTTCCTTTGCCTCAACTTCTTCCTGTATGCCTTCTTCCTCTTCCAGAATTTCAAAACAAAAGGTTACACATACCACAATATGCACAACAACTCTTTCTTCCATTCAGATATGCAGAATTATCATGTCTGGCAGAAACATAATCAACAAGTTGACTATGGGAAGAATTATATCTCGCATGCTGCTTTGCATGTCCATCCTTTTTAATTTCTAGAGGAGATGAACTTGTAGAGGTTTCAGCTTTCTTTTGAAGACTAACATCAATGTTCATGTCTTTAAGTCTCTGACCAAATGGAGATGAATTGTACAAAAGTGAAAGAGTTTTTTTGTCAATATTCAACTTTCTTGGAGGTCTATTTTAGAAAATCAAATTCCCAATTTAATTTCCCATTTTAGCCATTATATTGTGGCATAGATTACAAGAATATGAGAATGAATTTCACAAAATGGAGAGAGGTGTTTCTTCAAGACAACCTTGGGTAACTAGTTCTGCAAGCCAAAACAATTTTTCTGTTTAGAATTTCATTTTGTGATCAAAATAAAAGTTGTCAGAAATTTTATTAGCTTTCTATTACTTATTTTTGGAATTTTTTTATACACATTTGATATGTCAACTTAGCGTTTCTTTAAGTGTGTGTTTTTTAACAATCAAAGGATTTATAAGAAGTCATGTTAATACACACTAGTGTATTCTTTGAAACTTTGTGTTTTTGAGAAACACAATGTGTTACAACAATCTAGAAAGAGTCTACTTCGGGGGCTCATATATTTACAAAACCAAATGATGCATATCATAATTACTAGAATTCTTTGAAGCTGATCCAATATGAAAAAACTCGCATATTTTTGAATATGTTTCGCGCGCACGAAAAATTCTCAACATATAAGTTATAATCTAAAAATATAAAAACTACCCATTACGTATGTACGCACCAATGTAATGCACCATAATTTTTTTCAATTTTTTTTACGATCAGTATTTTGGAAGATACTGAATATTGATTTCACTAAATCATAATGACCTTCATAAATTGTTTGCACCCGTTTTATTACAAAATTAATTAAAATTAGTAAATATTTATGAAATTCCATAAAAGTTATATTTCCTGAAAGTAGGTTGAATTCTGAAAATGCTTGCCTTGGTTCCGACAGTTAATTCAGAATGATTCATCGAGTTTAATCAGGCCAAAGTTGAAGATATGTATTCAGAGCTTGGTTCTGCGTAATTGCAGACGTGTTAGTCTGGTTGAACTTGTAAAAAAGTTTGGCCAAATTATTTTTTGCGCTGACGGCACATCAAGACTAATGACACAAAAGTTCGACTGAACATTTATTTGACTTTCCGTCGGTTGGAAAATACAACACAGCCCCTCCAAAAAAAGCATTTCGCGGCAATATAAATTGACGTAAAAGCATTCATTATTTTCATATAATTTCACACATTTCTTCATTTGGTTCGATTTTGTAAAGGATTGTTTTGGGTTTAAGGAATTTTCTTGGAGGTACATTCAAAGGAAATTTTTGCAAAGGATTGTTTTGGGTTTAAGGAATTTTCTTGGAGGTACATTCAATGGAAATTTTTGCAAAGGATTGTTTTGAGTTTAAGGACTTTTCTCGGAGGTACATCCAAAGGACATTTCTTGGAGGCACGTGATACATTTTTTGGATGTTTTTTGGGCTTCATTTTTTTTGAAGGTATTTTTTTTTTAAGAGGTTTTGGGCTTAATTATCATTGTTTTTTTTATTTATTAAGGTATTTTGTTTTTAGAAGTTTTGGGTTTAATTTTCATTGAGTTTTTTTTAAGTATTTTTTTTTAGAAGTTTTGGGCTTAATTTCCAAAAGACATTTTTTTTTACTTAATTTCAAAAGGACTCTTTTTAGGCTTAATATTCAAACGACATTTTTTTGAGGTATTTTTTGAAGTGATATTTTTTTAGAGGCTTTTTTGGAGTATTTTTTAAAGTGGCATTTTTTAAGAAGTTGGAATTAATTTTCAATGGACATTTTTTGGAGGTATTTTTTGAAGTGACATTTTTTTAGAGTACGCATTTTGGATTGAAGTAAATCTTTTATAATGATTTTTTAAAATGAGTTTTTGCCTAAATTTCTAAATGCAGTTTATTTGCAAGACTTGGAAGGAAATATTTTGAGCTTCATTTCATTTTTATAAGACATTTTTTTCTCGGATTTTTTAAAGTAAGTGTTTTGGATTGAAGTATGTATTTTTTGCAAAATTTTTGAAATGAGTTTTTTTAAATTAAATCTTTTGTGATGTTTTTTTAATTGAGTTTTTGTCTAAATTTTTGAAGGAATTTTTTTGAACTTCATACTCTATTATCATGGGAAATCGAAGGAATTGCAAAAGAAAATATGATCGAAAAAGAGACCCTGAGGAACGTAGAGAATATGGAAGAGAATCTCGCAAAAGAAAGAGAGAAGCACTCTCAAATATTGAAAGGGAAAATCAACCTCAACTAGAAGTTGAAGAAGGTATATGTAAATGTAAATATTATAAATTTAATATTTAAAATTTTCCTAGTGTAAAATGTGTTCAAGCTTAATTTTTATTTGATGAACTAATTTGAAAAATATTATGCAATGTAAACTGAGAGAGATATCCCTCAAACCATTGATGATGAGATACAAAATTTTGAAAGAGAGTGAAAGATATATTGAACCAATGATTGAAGATGGTTAAAATTTTGAAATAAATTCAAGTGAAGAAATTGAATCACAAGGTATGTATATATGTGTGTGTGTGTGTGTTGAACACATGCACGTATTATTGAAATTATACATATTTATTAATTTAGTTATTTATTGAATATGTAAACTTATTATGTACTATTCATTCGAATATGTATAGATGAAATCAATATCGATGATGAGATGTTAGAAAATGTTGACACTCACACATATGGAGATAAAAGAGCTGACCATGTTATACGATATCATGTTAAACGCATTTTTGATACGTACTTCATAAAGGAAAATATGACAGTTCAAGCCCAAATGTTGAAAGGTCTCCTATCATTAAGGAAATTAAAAGAAACTATGACTTTATTGGGTATTCGAAAATCAACAAAGGATAAAAAAAAATGAAAGAAAATGTGATACAAAATATAAATAGTGTTATAAATTCAATTAGAAGATCTAGACAGAAAAATGTTTCAGTTGTACATAGATCAATACATATGGCAGTGGTTTCATAAAGTACTAAATAGAATTGCTTGGTAAAATCTATGGCACGAGCATTAGGAACCTCACGAAAAACTTTGCACAAACATCAGAAATTTAAGTTGCAAATATATGTAAATGATGAAATCGCTTGTTGGAGAGCTATTTGTAGGCAACCATACGAATATAGACTTGGAGAAAATGTTAAAAAAACAATATATGAATATTGGAAGAAAAATTTATATGTTTCGCCAAATGTAAGGGATGTGATGCGAAGAAGAATAGCACGAAATCCATACAAATAAAATGAAAAACATTTCTTGGAAACCACTCAGATAGAGGTTTTAAACAAGTTCAAAGAAGAGAATCGTGAAATTCATGTCTCAATCAGTGATTTTGTTCAACAAAAACCATGGTATGTAAAACCTATCATCGTACGCGACACTTGTTGTTGTCGTTATCATGTGGAATTTCAGTTATATTATGACACATTCCTTAATTTTGGTAGAGAATTTTGGAAAGATTCACCTCCTCCTTCCATTATTCGTGATTTCATATCTCAAATTTTATGTGAAAGAGAAAGCAATGAATTATTTTACGAAAAGAAATGTGTTGGTGGTAAAAAATGCAATAATTGTGGAAATTTGACTAAATTTCAAAACAAATATCGTACTGGTATAAATGATCAATCATTTTCCAACATGAAAGTGAAATGGAAGAGATGTGAATATATCCATACATTGATTCAAGTTTCAAATAGTGCTAAAAGAATTGAATTACAAGAAGAAGAAATTTTTGTGATAGATTTTTTAAGAAAGTTTGAGGCAGAAATTTATAAATACACCAAGCATTCCCGTAGAGCTCGATGGCAAGACTTGCAATTCAAAAAATCCCGTGAAGTTTTTCCACCAGGGACCATTTTTTTAGTAATTGATTTTGCAGAAAACTACACATTTGTTCCACAAAAAGAAATTCATAATGAATACTATCATTCTGACCAAGTTTCCATGCTCGTCCATATTCTATATAGATATGTTGAACAAAACGTCGATCATATAGAAAGCACCAGTGAAAATAGGCATGTTATTAAAGAATATCACTTTTATATTAGTGATGATCGTACACATGATACATATTTTGTACAACACTGTTTTGGAAAGATTTATGACTCCTTAAAAAGTCATGGAATAAAATTCAATGAACATTGGATATGGTCAGATGGATGCACAGGTCAATTCAATCTTCACGATCATTCTTTTGGTTGTGTTGTCTTCATAAGAAAGCCTGCATTAAACATTGTTGTAATTTCTTTGAGATTGCCCATGGAAAAGGAGAACATGACGGTGCAAGGGCATGCATAAAACGAGCACTTTGAAGATATCAAATGAACCCCTCTGCAAACTGACTTGTGGATGCTAAAGGAGTTGTTCAATGGTGCATCACTGCTCTAAGCCATGAGACTAACTGATCAAGGGAAGTTCGAAGGTACATTCAATTTAATTTTTATTGGATATCCAATTTTAAACATTGTACATTTATCACAATTATCTTTGATGGTATTTTGATATCATATTTACATTCTTCTTTGAATTTTCCATATATAGGTTTTTTTTGGCAGATTGGGATCGAATATATAGATAGATCAATTGGAAATGATGTTGAAACAATAAAAGGGACTCGAAAATTGCATTCAATTAAAACAAAGTTGTCCACAAATGTGTTTTCATTGGATAAAAGAAAACATTCTTTTTTTTTGTCATGTTTGCATAGACAACACAGAATCCAATGATGTTTGTGAACACAAAATTTATGAAAAATATTGGAAACATACAGAGCTAAATAAAAAGGGGAAAATGTCTGTTACAATGTTTGAAGAAGTGCAATCAGAGGAGACTACAATATCATTTTATAGTGATTGAGTTTCTGATCTTGTCAGAGAAGGTAACATTTGAATTGTTTTCAAATGAAAGAGATCTAGAAATAGATACTAAAATTATTTTAAAGTTAATTGTTTATGTTTATGATCTAAATTTAAATACATAAGTTTGTTAAGTTTGTTTTATTGTGCAGGAGATGTTTTTGCTGTAACTGCACCTATTGACAACGATGAAAATGTGAAGTATTATTTGATGCGTTGCACTGAATGAAAGATGAAATTATTAGAAAACTACAATGATCATGGGTTTCCATATGACAGAGGATATATTATACTGAAAGGTTAATTTTTTAGACAAACTAATCAAAGTGGGGATTTTGTTTACTTTGAAGACTATGAACCTGATGTCATAAGTTGTCAATATAGTCACTTGGTGTGTGCAACACGCATAAAGTTGATAGAGGTTTAATCAAAGAAAAAAACGAAAATTAAGAAATGGAAAATGTCAAAATCCGATCATGAATGGATCATTGAAGATGGCATTCCATTGGAATTTTTTTGATTGAACTGCCCAACAATTTCTTCTCTTTGGATTCATGTTTTAGAACTTCCAGAACTCAACTAAAAATTGAGTTGCCTTGTTATGTTATCTGTGCAAGTGTTTGCACATGTACATTGTTTTGGTACATGCACACTAGTATCAACTGAAAGTAGCTTTTCTATACATGCATTGATGAAAAATGTTGCATGTATTGGATATATATATGTTCTAGAATGCAATTCACTAAAAGTAGTTTTTCTATGTGCATTAATGAAAAATGTTGCAAGTAATGGATATATATGTTCTAGAAGTATTGGATATATATATATATATATATATGTTCTAGAATGCAATTAACTGAAAGTAACTTTTCTATGTGCATTGATGAAAAATGTTGAAAGTACTGGATATATATGTTCTAGAATGCAATTAATTGAAAGTAGTTTTTCTATGTGCATTGATGAAAAATGGTGCACGTACTGGATATATACATGTTCTAGGAAATTAACTGAAAGTAGCTTTTCTATGTGCATTGATGAAAAATGTTTCATGTATTGGATATATATATTTTCTAGAATGCAATTAACTGTTCAAGTAGTTTTACTATGTGCATTGATGAAAAATGTTTCATGTACTGAATATATATGTTATAGAATGCAATTAACTGAAAGTAGCTAAATTCTATTTGCATTGATGAAAAATGTTGAAGTACTGGATATATATGTTCTAGAATGCAATTAACTGAAAGTAGCTTTTCTATGTGCATTGATGAAAAATGTTGCACGTACTGGATATATATGTTCTAGAATGGAATTAACTGAAAGTAGCTTTTCTATACATGCATTGATGAAAAATGTTGCACGTACTGGATATATATACATTATAGAATGCATTTTTAAAATTTTATGATTGTTTGACATACAACAAGACCTAGAATATTATGATTGTTATATATATATGTGTGTGTGTGTGTGTGTGTGTGTGTGTGTGTGTGTTCTAGAATGAAATTAACTGAAAGTAGCTAAATTCTATTTGCATTGATGAAAAATGTTGCACGTACTGGATATATATGTTCTAGAATGGAATTAACTGAAAGTAGATTTTCTATACATGCATTGATGAAAAATGTTGCACGTACTGGATATATATACATTATAGAATGCATTTTTAAAATTTTATGATTGTTTGACACATCTAACAAGACCTAGAATCTTATATATATATATATATATATATATATATATATATATATATATAGACACACACACATCAGTATGTATTGCACTTCAATCGTTGTAACATATATATTCAAACATGTATAAAATTATTTCTACATGTACATATATTCATGTGAATTTTTGTTTGTTTGGAAAACGACAACTTGAATTTTAAAAACAAAACATAATATCATAATCACATGCCAAATGTAGTTCAACCATCCAAAACTTGAGTTTTAAATTTTTTTTGATTATATCACAACATTACTTCACATGCCATGCCAATTGTAGTTCAACTATCCAATAAAAACATTTAACATTATATCACATGCCAAATGTAGATCAACCATCCAAAACTTAAGTTTTAATTTAACAAAACATTATAGATCACAACATTACTTCACATGCCAAATATAGTTCAACCATCCAAAACTTAAGTTTTAAAAACAAAACAAATTATAACACAACATTACTTCACATGCCAAATCTAGTTCAACCATCCAAAACTTGAGTTTTAAAAACAAAAACATTATATCACAACATTACTTCACATGCCAATTGTAGTTCAACTATCCAATAAAAACAAAACATTATATCACATGCCAAATGTAATTCAACCATCAAAAACTTAAGTTTTAAAAACAAAACATTAATATATATCACAACATTACTTCATATGCCAAATGTAGTTCAACCATCCAAAACTTAAATTTTAAAAACAAAACAAATTATAACACAACATTACTTCACATGCCAAATGTAGTTCAAAAGAAAAACATTAATATAGATCACAACATTACTTCACATGCCAAATGTAGTTCAACCATCCAAAACTTAAGTTTTAAAAACAAAACAAATTATAACACAACATTACTTTACATGCCAAATGTAGTTCAAGCATCCAAAACTTGAGTTTTAGAAACAAAAAATTATAGATCACAAGTATCAAGTATCAAGTAGCATTATTTCACATGCCAAATGTAGTTCAACCATAACAATTTACAAACAAAACAAATTATTTAACACAACATTACTTCACATCACATGCCAAATGTAGTTCAACCATCCAAAACTTGAGTTTTAAAAACAAAACAAATTATATATAAACTGTAACATTACTTCACATGCCAAATGCATCTAGATAAGACTATATATAAAAAAGTAAATTTAAGACTAAATCTATTGAAAATATAATGTTGCACGTGTGCATGTGCATCATCCATCAAATACAGATGGATATAGTGTCTTTCCTAGCAAAGTCTCAATCCTCGAGCTATCCTGCGAAGCATGGGGACCCTGTACACAATGTGTACAAACATTAAAATTTGATGTTTTAAAATTGAGTGAGAATATATAGAACTTCATGTAAAAAACAAAATGTAAAAAAAAAATCATGCAATACCTCATGAGGTTCCCTCTCCATTTGTTTCTCGTCCACTACAACTTCCCCACGGGAACATCTCCAACAGTAAACTATACAATATACATGTACAATTGCATATATATATATATATATATATATATATATATATATATATATATTAAAAAAATTCAAATGAGAATGCATATATAAATTTATTTTCAATAATATTAAAAAAAAGTTAGACAATTTGTTCAAATGGTTGAAATGGTGTGGATGTTCCTATCTCCATCGCTGGAGTCCGTGGAGAAAATAAATCCTCTATAGAAACCTAAAATTCAAAAAATTTAAAAGTATAAAATAACTCAAGATCGAGATCTCAATCTATAATAAAAATTTTAAACTTGAATTTATAAATTATAACTTAAAAACATATATTTAAGTGAAAAATTGAATACTTCTGCTGGTGGATTTGGCACATCTCCTAAGAGAGGCTCCAAAAGAAAATCTCCAAAAACCTAAAATTCAAAAAAATTAAAATAACTCAAAATCTCTAGATCTCAATTTATAATAAAAATTTTAAACTTCAATTTATAACTTATAACTTAAAAACATATATATATTTAAGTGAAAAATTGAATACTTGTGCTGGTGGATTTGGCACATCTCCTAAGAGTGGCTCAGAAAGAAAATCTCCAAAAACCTAAAATTCAAAAAATTTAAAATAACTCAAGATCTAGATATATCTCATTTTTTAATGGAACTTTTTGAGGTGGAATATATAACTTAAAAACATAAATTTTAAAAGTGAAAAATTGTTCATACTTGTGATTGTGGATTTGGCACATCTCCCAAGGAAGAAGAAGGTACCGCCATCCCAAAAACATCAGACAGAATCAGAATCTGTTAAAACATTTTATTATATATATGTACATGTACATGTGTGCACAATTATTTATTTTAAAAATATCTTATCATGTTCTGATATATATAATAATATATAAAAAATAATTGTACATCATCATGTTCACTTAAAAAACACTAACATTTTCCAACATATCTTGATGGTGAGAAACATCTTGACTGTATGATTGATGGTGAGACCCATCTTGATTGTTTGAACCGGAGGCTCCGACCATGATATTAACATTTTCTTCATTCATCAAGTGTGACAACTGCAAATGGTGTTAACATATAATGATACATTTTTGTCAGATTAATGTATACAAATAAATGTATGTATATATGTATTTATTACAAATTGTACATGTGTTAAAATAATTGAACCCTAACCATTAACACATATCGTTCCCATTCCCTCTTCCTCATGAACAATTAGGTCTTGCCAACCATTGTGACAATTCTTTGCATATGTTTTGAGATCTTAAACACTCATGTTGTCAATCTCTTCATCTGTATAATACACAAAATTAGCGCGTGCATTCTGACGTGCTCTTTGTTGATTCAGACAAACATTGACTCCACCCAATCCACTGTGAACATTGTCAATGATGGCATCCCTTCGTTCTCGACTAATTTGAGAAGTGGCTTCCATCTCTGACCGCAAATTTTCGACACGAAAAGGTCGCCTAACCAATGGTGGCTCAGGGCGAGGCAACTCAACATCACACCTAGCGCCCCTACCGTCACACAATTGACCTTTCCCAAGACCAAAAAATTCAGAGGGAAGGTCGTTGTAATTAGGTTTCATTTGCAAAAATAATTTTACAAAATAAAGCAAAACCTCATCGTTCCATTGGAGTCTTCCATAGGCTGCAAGGTGTCTATGATACAAATAGTGAGCTATATTAGGGTGCTTGAAATATTGCACCTTTAGCATATTTCTTTTCGGCCCTTCTTTGAAATTAAACATAGACTTGGCCATTTTTGTTGTAATTCTTTGTTTAACAACCTCCCATTTATTGGGACCCATCATTGTTTCCTTTCTTTTTCTCATCACTTCTACAAAAGTATCAGTGGTTGGCCCAAGTTTTCGGTACACATCTACTAGTTCGCCTAAAGAGTGTGTAACTATTTCCAAGCTTTGTCGACTCTTAATAGGTAGATTCAAAGCCACGAGATATCTCTTCAATTTTGCATGAATATGTTGACACCTTTCTAAGGAGCATTGCTGCATGTTTGTTTCCCAAGGTATATCAGAAATGTCGGACGGATAAGTCGTGGTTGGTGGACAACGTTCTTCTTGAATGACACGTTCTGCCCGACGTCTTTTTTGAGCAACATTTGGAGCAAAATTTTCAGCCTCAACATCCATATATAAAATTTTTTATATTAAAAAAAACACATGTAAACAAATTTGTACAAATTGAATGAAAATAATATTCAAATTGATGGCCACCTCAATGTAGTTGGCTAGCATCTTTCCCACCCTGAGATTGTTGAGAACTAGAATGACCCTTCTGAGAACCAACACGACCAACCGTTGATTGGCCTCTAGGGGAATACATATCACCACCTTCATGCAATCCGCCAGCACTTATTGATGGCCCTCTAAGGGAATATGAACCACCACCAACCTCACGAGACGAGAGAGAAGCTTCATAAACAAATATGAATTTATAATCAATTCAAAAATACATTCATACATATAAATACATGTACATATTCATTGATTAAGTCGCGTGAACCATACCACAATTGCGTGAACCATGGGCATGCTCCATTGATGGAGTAGACACCCTTCTCCTCTTAGCTCCTAAAAAATAAAAAATGAAACTTATTAACAACTAATTTAACTCACAAAATTGATAAAAAATCAATTCCATATGTACACACATGTATGTATATGTATGGAGATTTAAGATTATATTTAAATACCATGAACATCCCTCGATCCCTGATCCCCCTCTCTCGTAGAGATATGGGATTCTGTTGATCT
This sequence comes from Pinus albicaulis, assembly GCA_034641835.2. Taxonomy (NCBI): domain Eukaryota; kingdom Viridiplantae; phylum Streptophyta; class Pinopsida; order Pinales; family Pinaceae; genus Pinus; species Pinus albicaulis. The sequence continues at coordinate 608,884,238 of CM076584.1, read as the reverse complement.
TCGTCGTTCATCCTCCATGATATATATATCTACGGTGGACATTTACAATTATTTTTTTAAATGACTAATTTAAAATAAATTCAAAATAAATTTTAGAAAATTAATGTAATTTAGTGTACACAAATTATGTAAAACACAACTTTCAAAGCACTAATTGATGTGTGAAACTCAATTTAAGCAAAAAAAATTATAAAAATGTTAAGTTCACCAAATTGTGCTTTACATGGTGGGAGCACACTTGGTATAAAATTGAAAAAAACACATGGTCATTAAAAAAGAAGCGTGAAACTCCATTTAAACAAAAATTTGTTGAAGTCCTCACATTTTAATTTTATAAAAATGTGAAGTTCACCACTTGTTGCAAATGTGAAGTTCACCAAGTTGCACTTTACATGGTGTGGTGGGAGCACACTTGGTATATAATTGAAAAAAACACATGGTCATTAAAAAAGACACATTTATAAGTACAAAACACACACATATCCAAGATATGTTACAATGTCCATCAATAAATTTTGAAGGAGAGTGTCTCAACACTAATTCATCTTTGAGAGATGAATCTTGAATTTTTGAAGAAGAGCGTCTCAAAACTAATTCATCTTTGAGAGATGAATCTTGAATTTTTGAAGAAGAGCGTCTCAAAACCAATTCATCTTTGAGAGATGAATCTTGCATTGGAATTGCCTCGTATAATTCTAATTAATCTATTAATTCATCTTTGATAGATGAATCTTGAATTGGCATTACCCCACGCAATAGATCAACATACATCTTATTCACATTTGTACAATGCCTTATACTAAAAAAGTGAAATTGGCTAACAATATTGTTTGCTATTCCATGCAGTTCTTTTAGCCTCTCCTTCTTAACTTGGTACACGCCATTCATCTAGTTGCACACAAGTTCAGAATTGGTGAAAACTACAATTCCATTTGATCCATACTCCATAGTTGTTCCCAAGCCTTCTATCAATGCAATATAATATGCCTTGTTGTTTTTTGTTCTTCTTGGTATATTCATTTTCCTTTGGACGACTTTGCTAGTCGCAATATTGGAAAGCACATATGTAATCACTGCTTTCCCTGGATTGGGATAGTAAGAAACATCTATGCATAATTTCCATTTTTCAACCATATTTAGTGGTTTTTTTATCCCTAAAAAAAAAATCAATAAAAATATATTAAATTGACATTTATTGGAAATTCATGGGAGAAATGACACATGTGCATGAGATAAATGACATGTGCATAGTTTATCTTAAATTTTGACTTAAAGTTTATGGTAGAATTCACATCTAGAAATGAGATGCGTTAAAGATTGCATTGCCTAGAGTTTAAGGGAGATTTATGACACATATACATGGTTCATGCATGGTTTGCATGAAATTTTGCCTTAAAATTTATGGCAAAAATCACATCTAGAAATGACATGCCTTAAGAAAGGATGAGATCCAGAGGCTACATGGCCCTTTACATGCCTTAAGAAATGATGAGATCCAGAGGCTACCTAGCCCTTTACATACTGCTTTAGAACTTGTAGAAGTTAAGACTCAACCAACAAACTAAAATCCTATGGAAGTTCAGCCACTTTAGGTTCAGTTTTTAGGCCTTAAATTTTTCCTTGAATTAATGGGGGAAAGCCTTGAGTTTGGGGATACTATCCTATGAGAGTTCAGCCACTTTAGGTTTAGTTTTTAGGCCTTAAATTTTGCCTTGAATTAATGGGAGAAAGCCTTTAGTTTGTGGGAGAAATGACATTTACATGGTTTGCAAAATTATTTTATGCACTTACTAAAACAACTAGTTGTGGTGGTTGATGAAGTTATGTCAAAAGTCACACCTTTATGAGTTTGTGGGAGAAATGAAATAGAAATGATACATGCCTTAAAGTTTGCCTAAAATTTTATGGGAGAAGGGAGAAATGACACATGTACAAGGTTTGCCTTAGAGTGGTAGTGGTTTATGGATATTAAAATGAAGAACTTCTATTTTTATTTCAGAGATTGACTATAGGGGCATTTACTCGATATGTCACCTTTGAGAAAAGATGAGATCCAGAGGCTACCTGGCCCTTTACAGACTCTGCCTTTAGAACTTGTAGAAGTTAACACTCAACAAACAGACTAAAATCCTATGGAAGTTCAAAATCTTATAAGAGTTCAACCACTTTAGGTTCAATTTTTACGCCTTAAAGTTTGCCTTGAATTAATGAGAGAAAGCCTTTAGTTTGTGGGAGAAATGACATTTACATGGTTTGCAAAATTATTTTATGCACTTACTAAAAACATGCTTTAAAGTTAATGGGAGAAATCCAACATGACACATGCTTTAAAAACTTGGACTATGAATTTATGGGAGCAATGACACATGTATGGGAGAAATGACACATGTACACAGTTTTCCTTAAAGTGGTTGTGGTTTATGGATATTAAAATGAAGAACTTCTATTTAGATTTGTTCCAAAGATTTACTGTAGGGGCATTTACTGGATATGTTACCTTTCAAAAAAGATGAGATCCAGAGGCTACCTGGCCCTTTACAGACTTTGCCTTTAGAACTTATAGAAGTTAACACTACCTGGCCCTTTACAGACTCTGACTGTAGAACCTTGTAGAATTTAACACTCAACATACAGGGTAAAATCCTATGGAAGTTCAGCCAATTTAAGTTCAATTTTTAGGCTTTAAAGTTTGCCTTTTATTAATGGGAGAAAGCCTTTAGTTTTAGAGTAACCTTATAAAATGCTTTAATGTGAAGATAATAATTTATCTACAAAACAATGGAATCGAAGACTGTGCTTATATATCATAGTTCTGTTATGAAAAATTAGTTATGTCCTTAATAAGAAGTATGATTTAGCACTTATCAAATTGTTTATGAATTTATAATAATGTCATTTTTGGCTTGTACTATTATTCATCCTTGATATGTACAAGAATTTTAAAACTTCAACATCAATCTACACTATCATCGTAAATTAGTTATGTCCTTAATAAGAATTATGGTTTAGCACTTATCAAATTGTTTAATAATTTATAATAATTGATATGTACAAGAATTTTACAACTTCAACATGAACCTACACTATCATCATATCACTGTAGCCATGTCAATCTAGATTAATTATATCCATTACATCATAAAACACTCCACTTTTAACATTTTAAAAGAATAAAGCAACATGGAAGGTGTTAATTTAGGTACATTAATACACTCCACTTTTAAAATTTTACCAGAATAAAGAAACATGGAGGGTGTAAATTTAGGTACATTAATAAAATACAACCATGTCAATCTATATTATTAAGATCCATTACATCATATTTAACAAAATCTAGATTATTTATATCCATTACATCCTAAAACACTCCATTTTTAACATTTTAAAATAATAAAGCAACATGGAAGGTGTAAATTTTGGTACATTGATAAAATACAACCATGTCAATTTAGATTATTAAGATCCATTACATCATAAATCACTCCACTTTTAACATTTTACATTTTACTCACCTTGATTTTGGGGGATATTATCCTATGGAAGTTCAATATAGCCATGTCAATCTAGATTATTAAGATCCATTACATCATAAAACACTCCACTTTTAACATTTAACATTTTACTCCATTTGAGTTTGGGGGATCCTATCCTATGGAAGTTAAGCTACTTTTAGTGTTTAGGCCTCAAATTTTGCCTTGGATTAATGGGAGAAAGCCTTGAGAAATGACACATTCTTTAAAGTTAATGGGAGAAAGCCAATGACACATGCTTTAAAGTTTGCCTTAAGAGTTTATGGGAGAAATGACACATGTACATGATTTGCCTTAAAGTGGTTATGGTTTATGGATATTAAAATGAAGAACTTATATTTAGATATATTACAAAGATTGACTGTAGGGGCATTTACTGGATATGTCACCTTTCATAAAAGATGAGATCTAGAGGCTACCTGGCCCTTTACAGACTCTACCTATAGAACTTGTAGAAGTTAACACTACTTGTCCCAATTATACCCTATGAAGTGTGTAGAGGACCCGTGGAATCACTCACACTACTTTACATAGACATAACGGTGTATACAAGTGTACTAAGCTCAAAAATATGGTCATATTGTTGGATATCATTCCCAAGAGCCCAAATGTACATCTTAAGTATATGTGGGGCTTATATAACCATCTACAAAAACAAGTGATTCTTTCCAAGCTAAGGATAATGTATGAGCCATGTGTATACGCACATTATCTAGAAAGCATAGGCCAAAATAAAGGGTACTTAAGTGGTTTGAAGAAAAAATAGCACCAAGAAGCTTTGAAGGAGGGGAATACGAACTAGAAATGGGGGAAGGATAAGAATAAAATAGCCACTACACATCCATGCAAGGGTAGTAGAAATAATTCTAACCATTGCAACATTGATGGTCACATTAAGGAGAATTATTGGATGTTTGGTATGTGTTATATTCTTTATGTGAATACCCCCATGCACTATATATTTTTCTAAGCATAGTGGTGGGAATAAAATGGGAGGAAAGGACCCCCACTTTAGGGTTTCGTAGAGACGAAAAATCCCCCACACAAAGGTGTTCATGGGTAGTGCCCCAAAAAAAGTTTTTGGGAAAAAAAATTTCTCCCTTTATGATGGTTTTCATCACATGGTTTTTTATTTTAGCATTTTTCTAGTGCATGGTAGTTTACCCCATGCTTCTACAGTTGCAGTTAAAGAACTAAAGTTTTATCTGATCCAAGGTAATGGATTGGTGGTTTATAATTTTCGTGTGATATATACATATATGTGTGTGTGTGTGTGTCTGATGGTCTAAAAATTAATATACTAATAAAAAAATTGTTCTTCTCATTTTGGGTTTCTCGAGTAAATTATATGTTAATGCATGTGTTTTACATTGAATATTTTCATTTTCTTAAGAATCTATTTGAAACAATTAACTATATAAGGTTAAAACCTATTTTTTGTATCAAATTACTTTTGGTTTCAATGGGAAACTTTTATGGCTAATGTGTTTTTCTCGAAATGTGATAGACCCCATTAAAATGGGAGATATATCGAATTCATTCCTATGGTGAAATAAAATAGTTGAGTAGTTTAAAGATATAAATGCATAAATTCAATGAGCATAGTTTTGAGATATATAATTCCAAAATGGAATAGTTGTTGGTGAACAAATATCAGTGGATCACTATGGATATATCTGCTTCATTAAAAGTGATTTTTCTAGAAGGATGGACTGAGTTGGAAAGAAGGGAAAATATCACAATACAATTTTGTCTCTTAGATGTTGATGAATGTAGCTAGGTTCAGTCTTCATTATTAATATATTTGTCAAAAAGAATTTATAATTATTGTTTCTTAACAAAAATCTATTACTATTATCAAAACAATTTTTTTTAGGAAACAATAAAAGGCTAGACAAGCGACAAATGGTTATACTAGTGATGAAAGAGTGAGACCTTCAATTTAGGAAGGTTGTATAGTATGTCTCTTCCGATGCACTACAAATTTTAAGTGGACTAATATTTGCATTCGTAGTATTTATGCATACTAGCATTTAGTGTTGGTTAACATTTATGTCTACTATTTATACAAGATCTTTGAATTGCTGCTGATGTATGTTTACTGGATGAAAAATAAGTTAACATTTATGTCTACTGTTTGTACAAGATCTTTGAATTGCTGCTGATGTATGTTTACTGGATGAAAAATACGCTGGAGTTGAACTAATTTTTTTCCTTATAGCTATTGTTTCTTCTATTGACTACATTTAATTATCTCATTCACTGAGTCACTAAGTCATGTTGGCTCATTTAATGTGGAAAAATAATATGTATACCCAGCTGAGTTTTTCGCATTACCAACACAGAATTTTGTACTAAAATTATAGAGATAGGTTCAGCCTAATTACAGGTTTAGATGGGTGGCTTTAGGCTTTGGTACAATTACAAAAGGACTAAATTTCAGGCTAAATACAAAGATGCAATTCAGATGAAGTTTGTATTTCTTCAAAGGATAGTTTTGGTGTTATACAATTTTGATGCTACTCAGTGTAATTGTAGTTAATTAAAGCCACAATATTGGTGCTACTTATGTTTCACTACCACCATAGAAAGGAGCTTGGATAAGAGAAGATTTTAGTTGTATCTCATTCACTGAGTCACTAAGTCAATCAGCTCATTTACTGTGGAAAAAAATATGTATACCCAGCTGAGGTTTTCGCATTAACAACACATAATTTTGTACTAAAATTATAGAGATAGGTTTAGCCTAATTACACTTATGAGTTCTTATGAAACTCAATTATGCTACTCTATTTATATTTCACGTTCTTGTAACAAATTCAAAATGTGTCCCTAGATCGCTGGAGGAAGTGAGTTGCAACACACCATAAAACTCTAATTGGGACTCACATTGGTGAACCATCAATTGCATTAGAATATTAGCACCAATTTATATGTAGGGGTATCCATTTCCTATGATTCCATTTCCTAAAAAATGTTTCATTCAACGACCTTTAGAACTAGAGTTTTTTCAGTAAGGAACAATGCAAATTTTGAAAAAGGAGTTGATTTTTAAAAAAATGGCTTGGGAGATTACATATAACATATTAACATGAGCCTTGGAAAAATACACTTATGAAAGCTTAAAAACTCAATTACGTTGTTACATTTTTATTTTATACCTCAAACAAAATTCACAATTTGGAGCATACCTGCAAATATGAATAGCAAGAGCTGAGGCCGAACAGTAAGATGTAGACGCAGACACAGACATGGGCTCTAAAATTCAAAATTCGGAGCCAACTTGCAAATATAAACAGCAAGAGCCGAGGCCAAACAACACTACGCAGACACAGACGCAGGCCTGAAACACACAACAGACGCAGAAACACAATCACAATAGATAAGACCGAAACCCGTTAACGGCTCCAGGCTGGTGTATTTAAAAAATAAAGTTCAGCCAGACTATTTTAAGAGTTCAACCGAACTTATGTTGTCGGCTTTCCAATCTCTGGCCAAAAATCTATTTGCCCACACCATTAGTACGCCGTTAATGTAAATGGAAAAATGAGCTCGACTGAACTAATTTCAAAAGTTCAGCCAAACTCTCTAACAGTTCGGCCGAATTGTTGAGAAAAAAAGTTTTCTGCCCCCGATTCTCACAAAAGTGTAACCCAACTTCATGGGTTTACCCTTAGACTAGTTCCTAAATTTTTTCTTCTTATCCAACAAAACCTAATCAAACCCTACTAAGCTAATAACTAGCCTACAACCCTTATATTCTCCAGTAATTTCCATTGGCTGTGAGCTTGATATAGGGAGAGCCCTCTCTGATTTGGTAAGGCTAGATACCAAGTCTAAAGTTGGTATGTGGTTACCTCTTTGGTTTCCTTTCTCAGCCTTGGGAAACTAAGGAGCCCTAATAGAACCATGATTGTCCCAACCCCTAGAGGGAAATAAACTGCCCTGCCTAAATGGGGTAATCACTGCTATATCTTACACATCATTCTCTTATACTTTGAGCCCCAGGAAATTAATTAAATAAAATCACAAGAGGAAAAAGGCATATAAATAAGGGTGGGAAAATCAAGGTTAGGGCACCTCATGTACCATGATTTCTCCCTCCTAAAAATTATATAGACAAGTGTGGCCTTCCCCTTATCTAGCTGCCCATATGCCCCAATATGTGGCCCATGGTTTCCCCTCTCATTCCCTACTCCATTCCAGTTATTTATCACTTGCCACCCCCTTTGAATGGATGTATCTTGGACATACTATCGCCTTCAAGGGATGAAACCACCTAATAAGGTACTTGAATAACTCCCTTTGGAGCATGTAGACACTATCACATACAAAATACCACTACCAAAGGGCATGCAATTATGAAGTACCCACTTTTTTATCCATGGTTTGTAATCTCTTTTACATGACTACTTTAATGACTTGTTGTACTGGAAGGCTAGGGGACACATTGGATCTTATACATGATTGGAAGTTGTTTCGATTTGGGTTTGGTCTCCCTATATGGGATCCTAACCCCCTATAGGGCTACATTGGCACATATAAGGTGTGCATATATAGTCATGGGCCTCCATAGCAGCATATAACACTCCAAGGATCCCCAATGATGTTTAGAGGCTACCAACGACCCACTTTTGGGATGTTGATGATGTGCTTGGTACACTATGCCCAGCATGCCCCATAAGAGTCCCATACCCTTGGAAGGTGTCCCAAAGCTTTTACGATGTCTTGGAAATGTTCATTCCATCACACGAGCCCTTGAAGAGGATCTAAGGACACCTTTGAATCATATGGAGACCCATGGGGTCATTGGTGTGCCCCCACACCCATCGGGAGCACCACAGGTCTACTACTTGGCAAAAAAGGGGCCACCCCCTTTTCCATCTTATTTTGAGGAGATTATTCATCATTATGGAACTTCTAGAGATTATTAGGACTTTGGAGGGCTCCAATACTTGCACATATTGTTATTTGACCTCCAGAGAGGTTTATTTTTCATTTATGAGCTAGTTTGGTGGGCTTGTCACCAACATGGGTTTTATTTGCAAATTACTACATTAGCAGGGGATAATGTAGGCTCATAAGCTAATTTGAACTCCTAAATGGGTTATAAATTGATGTTAGCTACATTCATTTGTATCATCACTTGACTTTTTGGAGACTTTTGGATGATGGATGAATTTTGATGTATGGATTTGGGCTATTTCTATCTCAGATATTTTTATGTGCAAATGTGATGTTGGTTGGATATACTCTCTAACATTTTAAGTGTAAATTTGATGTTATTTTTCTTGTTGCTACATACTACTGGATTTCAATATAATTAGGGCTAGTTGCTGCATGATTGAAATGTGGAATTATGTATTTATTTAGCTTAATCTATGTATGGACCATTCTTAGATGATTGAAATTTCCTAGAAATAATTTTATCTCGATAAGCTTGTTCCATTTGTATGAATTATAAATTCTTGAAGGTCACTTTTCTTATCTTTCCCTTAACATTGGATGAAGCTAACTTTCTAGGAATCCTTGAACAAGAAACCAAATTATTATTCATTATTATCCTTGAATCCATATCCATAAGTGAATTAGGCACTGGTCCCTCACAAAAGGGTGGTCAATTTCACCTATTTTTCACTTTTTTCCTCTTTTCCCCATGTCTAGCCCCATTAGGTTTCATAGGGAATCAAATTCCCAAGAATATAGACATAGGAAAACTTCGATCTCCTAGAGAAAACTACATTGGTGGGTTCCCTCACTCTCCTCTGAATTTCGACCAATTCCGATGGTGGAATCTCCCGATACCTCAAGCCCTAGCTATAGGAACAAGTTTTTCCCTATGTTTCCCAAGGCTATTACCCGACATGATTAATTTGACCTTTCGAAGTAAAAATGCTTGTTTGATCATTTCCCCTCACCTTTTCCAATATTGGAGCATCATTGGTTTCTATATTCCATCCCCGAACTTGGGCTAGGTCCACTTGGTCCTGTGTGGTCCCATTTGTTGTTAAAAATTACTCATAAAGGACTATTTGGGAATCCAAGTTCTTATATGATTATAGGGATCGGGAAGCACCTATTCAAGTTTTATTCTTTATCCTTATCCTCCAATCCTCACCCCCTTCTCCCTGGAAAGACAAGCCCCTGGATTAAAGAGAAAGCAAGCTCCATTCTTCACCTCCTTTTGGGAACATGTTTAAGGGGTCATTTCTCATCTATCCATTGATATATCCTTTATAAGTGGCTTCCCAAAAATAATCGGACTCCTCCCATCGATGAATGTTCATAACGAGCAGGGAGCCTTAAATGTGGTGATAGTGGGCTAAGTCTCCATCGTTTCCCTTAACCTAGTAGTTGCCCTCTTAGTAACCCATCTTATGTCCCTTGCTGGTTTGAGTGGTAACGATACATATTGATGATAGGAAATCCCTTCTTATTCACACTTGTAAGCCTCATTCTCAAATTATGGTACCCTTTCTCTTATGGGGGAATTCCTATAATTGTATTCCTCAGGTATCAGTCCTCATCACAAGGCATTTGGTTAACATGAGTTAGGTTGGTATTTATTGTTTCACGAAACCCTTATTACTATATATTTTTTGTGGGGATAGTCTCTGAGTGCAATCAATTCCTTTATTTTTGATATTTTGTTATCCTTTTGGTTCGCAAGGGTTTAGTGTTCATTTGTGGTGTCAATTACACTTGCTTCCATTGGTCTTTATGGCTCCCTGATAGAGACTGTTGAGTCACAGAGGTGGTGTGAGTGGTTCTTCTTCCCATCGACATCAATTTTTTGGTTAGGAGTCAATGGCTAATTTATTTGATTCAGTCCCTCCTGAGGTCAGAAATAAAATACTTCTACTTGAACCAAAGGAGTTTGGTGATCAAGCAAATTTCTCAGATTCAGAAGTGGGAGGTGTCTACCTAAAATGGATACCAAACTCGGGGAAATTTAGGAAGCGCAAGCTCCATTTTGCTCCACTCTCTCGCAATGCATCAACAAATGAAAACTCTGCTATAAATTCTCTTTAGAGATAAACAGGTAGAAAAATATAAATTATTTGTGGGGAAGGAGGATATCAAGCAGATTCTTTTTCGAAATATCCACTAGAGCTTGGATGATATTGTCTCTCATCTAACAAAGGTTGCGAAATATGTGGTTTCTGACTCTGATACTGAGTCAGAGGAGCTCAATGAAACTCATGTTGTCATCAATGCTCCCTTACTCACTACATCTCCTCACGTTGCTTCTTCTCCTCAGGGGAATTCCCCACCCCTATATCCTGTCATCATGTCGGATTGAAGTGACGACCACCTTTTCGACACTCTTTTTTCAGGTGGAAGTTGATGTGAACTTGCGGTGACGACGATTGTTCTCTTAGACAACTTAATGGTCAAGTCCTATACTTTTGGTTCCATGTTGAACAAATCTTGCTTTTCTCTTTTGATTATGGCTCAACTGATGTTATCCTTCCTAGTATTTTGACAAATGTATTGGTGATAGCCATTCAGGCTCATATAGCTTGACTCTTTTATGTTTCATATATAAGTGGAGTCTGTTTCCAAATTTAACTGGTTGTAATGATGGGTTGTTGGGTACATCTAGATGGAGTTCTTGTCTCCCAATTTTTTTTTTTGTGATATCGAAAACTCTTTATACTCAATGTAATCTTTTTTATACTAACATAAATGATTTGAAAAAAAGAAAAAGAATAACAATAAAAAGACATATCTAAATATAAATAAAAAGCTATGTAAAATTGTAAAAATGAAAATACTTAAAACATAAATCACATATAGCATAAACACAAATAGCACTTAACCATTAAAAAAAATATCATTTTACATTACAAAATATATATATATTTATGTATGTATGAATGAATGAATAGGCCTTTATAACACAACACAAAATTCATGCATTTAATGATGACTATAACGAGTCCATGTAAATCACAAACACAATCATGTTGATGTATGCTTTCATTTATACAATGAAGCCTTAAATACAAATATGTAATAGCTCACAAACTAATCCATCTTTATATAATATACAAATATTTTAAGATTAGAAGATATAGTTAGTAAAAACTAAACATCGTTTTATATTATAACGTATTTTAAAATTAAAAAAAAACATCCACCAATACAAACTTTAAGTGAAGGTATCTCAATATTAGGAAATCTAATTCACAAATAAAAACTTTATTCGAAGGTATCTCAATTACCTCTTTGGATTAGGCAATCAACGAGATTATTATAATATTAAACATTTTTGTAGTTCATTTAATTTTCCTTTTGTAACAGCAAAGAAAGACGGTATTAAATGTAAGGTTCAAGATTCCAGGGTAGAAAATTATATTTATGTAATCTAATAGATACGAATTTATATTTATTATAAATTAAAATTGAATTTGTGTAAGTAATTTGAGTGGTTAATTAACATATTCAGACTATTATATATATATAGAGATGGTAAATAAGGTTGAAAGATTTACTTACTTACTGTTATTATAAATTTTACATCAATTTTTATAAATCAAATAGCTACAATATTTTTCTAATTCAACAATGAATTGCAATGGGAGAAAATACAAATTTCTTCATTTAAATTTTAAAAAATAAAATTAAGAAATATCTTATAACTGTATTTATTAACTAAAATATATGCAATAATATTGTTTTTAGAATTTAAAAATAAAATTAAGAAATACCTTATAAGGATGGTATTTGTTAACTAAAATATATGCAATAGTATTGGTTTTAGAAACACTGCTTCTTTTCTAGTTTACGACTTTATTTTTCTTGTTTCTTGGTCTACTAGATTAACCACTTAGATTGGAAAACAACATTTTATTAGCTGAATTAAACCTTTTAGCTTAATACTTTATTTTTCTTGTTTCTTAGTCTACTAGATTAACCATTTAGATTGGAAAGCAACACTTTATTTGCTGGATTAAACCTACAAGTTATTTGATTGAAAACTAGAAGATTGTGACAAGCAAGTTGGGGATAGTTGAATACATGACACACCAACTTGGAATAATATGGCAAGTAGATAAGCTAACACAATATAAGGAAATTAAGAACTTGAAAAAATATAGTCTAAAAAATTGTAGTGTTGACATATCAACTACTAGTTTATGGACAAAAACATCCCAGATGCATTGCCCTCTTTGTAATATTCCAATCAATAAAAATTATCACAGATATGACACATCTAAGTGTTCTAAACAAATAATTGCAATAAAAACACTGAACACAACGTGATCTGGAACTGCAACACTTTATTTCAATCAATATTCAGAAAATGAGACATGCCCAAAATAAAAGCAAATATTGGAGCCCCTTCCTCAACATACACAACTCCCCAATGAACAAGAAATTGAAAATACTAAAGCACAAATGTGAACCCTGAATGGATCCACCAAAAAATGTCACCATAGGGTTTTTGTCTCGAGATAAAGCTAGAACTAGCCACACCAAGTTCCCAGCAAAACACAAATAGATAGACAAGTTTAGGATGATCCTCTCTGTCTGGTCCTTATCCCTTTTTATAGGTTATATGGACCTTATTTTATTATTTTCCTTCAAAAAAGGAAGGCATATACCATGGTCGAATACCACAGTAAATACCATGGGCTGATTCCATCCACTTTGGCCTTATAAAAAAAGGGAATATTATAAATCCTCCCACCCAAAGGTTGTTTGTCCTCAAGCAATCGACTTCTATCCACAACATAAGCATTTGTACATTAATGTCGGGATCCCATATAAACTAGGGTACTTTTCCATTCCTCCATGCTAAATGGTCATGAATGAATCCTTCGATACCTGAATCCCAAAAAATCCTCCTACCAATCCTTTCCTCGATAGATTTACTTGGATTCTAAACAATCCTTTGGCCAATCCTGCCCCTAATGGATTCTCATGGATCCCAATTCTACCTAAATGCTGGGACCTGTGGGTTATCGTACCATCTCAGCCCTCCATCACTGCCCATGCCAAAGGTCCCAAACTGCAATATGCCCTTGGTTGTGAGTATCCTCCAAGGAATCAACCCATCAATAGAATACCAACTCACAATATCTCGCTAATTGATACTTAGGGAAGGATGAATATATGTAAATCTACTATGTTGATGTTGTTCGATGCTCAATTCATGTTGCTCCACTCAGTCACCCAACATGATGCATTTGGAGAAATCTTCCATGCTCTTCTCAATGTATAAAGGTGGGTTGTTGGTGTTGCAAGAATTATCTACGTATTCTTGTAGAGGGCTACTCTGGAACTCCCAATTGTACTCCTCTTGTTACCTTGTAAGGGACCTGAGTCATTCCTCAACACTAGACAACACGATCGTTGATTCAGCACATACCCCTATGAGCTCCTCAATTTTTTTGTTCTCCTGTATGACAGTGTATCTAACTGTCCCGACTCTCTACTTCAACAATATAAGATCTGTCTTGAAATGCATGATCCTTTCTCGAAAGTCTTCTACTAGAAATCCTAGTGCCTTGTTGAATGTCTCTGTATTTTCCTGCACTTGATGCCCCATGACCACTGTTTCAACTTGAATTTTTGATTGGCCCTCCAGAAATGACTCATCCTTCATACTATATTTTTCATGTTGGCCCGTGTGATCATGCTCATCATATCGGTTTATAATGTAATATCCCCTTTCTTGATCCCGTCAAAGTGGATATAATTGACCCATGGTATTAACCCATGGTATTGACCCATGGCATTTCTTGATGGTATTTTCCCACGGTATTGACCCATGGTATCTCTTGTTGGTATTGACCCATCAAGCCTATAAAAGGGGAGAGAAGCTAGGCATTTAGGGCATTCTGGATTATTTTATCTTATTATGTTTGGGTTGAGAACCTGGCCTGGCCAGTTCTTTTATTGATCCCGGGACGAAAACCCCGCGGTAATGTTTATGTGGTGGATCCATTCAGGATTCACAATTGGACTTCAATTTCTTATATGTGTTGTGTTTTGTGTTTTTTTTATCACAATTATTTTAGTTGGAACACTAGATTGTTGATTTATTTAAAATTTTGATCCTTGGGATATTACAGTGGTATCAGAGCTGTGCATCCTGCCAGCCTGAGAGTTTTATGCAAGGAACTTCAGTGAAATTTATTTTTCACCCTAGCCAGCGTTTCTCACTTCGGTGATATTTATCACCCTAGTTGGATTTTTATTTTTCAGTAAATTATTTTTATTGGGAGACATAAGTGAAGGGAAAATCATTTATAAGTCTGGGTTAAATTTGTGAAAATATTTGAAGGCGTGATTGACAAAATCTTCCTATGAAAAATTAATATATTATTGTTTGGGTATGGGAGAAGATGGACCGTCTTGAAGAAATTTTGAAAAACAACCAGAAAATTCTTGATTTACTAGTGAGGTTATATGGTCCTTTAAGTAGCCATATCTCTATAGACCAAAATGATAATCAAAGCAATAACGAAATATGCAGCAAAAATAAACTGAGGAGTAGAGGACTATGCTTTATCTGCAAGGGACCTCGGGCCCTTAACCATTCTTGTCCAGGTGATAAGAAGAAGGAAACAAAGATAGAACAAGAGGAGATTACCTCAAATCATGGGAAATATTTTGTAAATGGGTCTATTGATCTTCAGGATGGTGAGCAACATCGTGACCTTATTCAGGGAGGCTTGCAGGACGACAAACATTTGGAAGTGCATGAGGAAATTCTACCTAATGCCATTGATGAGGTTGATTCCTATACAATGGAGTTCGTAGATCCCCAAGGGAATATTCATGAAGAATATGAACAATCAAGTATAGATAAACTTCCACCAATGCATCTATGTTCGATAGTTGAAAGGGATGAACAAATGATCTCCACAGGTGAAGGAGACTTGGGAGATTTGAGTAAGGATCCAGCCATAATGAACCAGCATGATGAGTATGATCACAAGGAGCAACATGACAAACATAATGCACAAAATGGACCATTCCTAGAGAGTTGGTCAAAGGTTGAAGTTGAAGATGTGGTCGTTGGGCATCGGGTGCAAACAGATACAGAGACAGTCAGGACGGCACTAGAATTTCCAGTAGAAGACTTTCGAGAAAGGATCCAGCATTTCAAGACAGATCTTATATTGTTGAAGCAGAAAGTCTGGACAGTTCGAGACATTGCCTTACAGGAGAATAGAAAAATTGAGGAACTCATAGGGGTATGTGCTGAATCAAAGACCAAGTTGTCTACTATTGAAGAACGACTCAAATCCCTCATAAGGCAGCAAGAGGAGTACGATTGGGAGTTCCAGAGAAACCCTCTACAGGAGTACATAGATCAGTCTTGCAACACTACCAATAACCCACCTTTATACATTGGGAAGAGAAGGGAAGAGTTCTCCAACTGCATCATGTTGGGTAACCAAGTAGAGAAGCATGAATTGAGTATCAAACAACATCAACATAGTAGATTTGCAGATATTCATCCCTCCCCAAGTATGGATTGGCGAGAGATTATGAGTTGGTATTCTATCGATAGGCTGATTCTTTGGAGGATACTCACAGCTGAGAGCATATTGCAGCTTGGGCCCTTTGGTGCGGGCAGTGATGGAGGGATGAAATGTACCATAACCCACAGGTCCCAGGATTTAGGTGGCATTGGGATCCAGGAGAATCCATTGGGGAAAGGATTGTTTGGGATCCAGGTATTGGAGGATCCATTCATAACCATTCAACACGAAGGGCGCATCGGATTGTATGGGATCCTGGTATTAATGTACAAATGCTTATGTTGTGGATAGAAGTGGATTGCTTGAGGACAAGCAATATTTGGGCGGGAGGATTTGTAATATCCCCTTTCTTGATCCCGTCAAAGTGGATAGAATTGACCCATGGTATTAACCCATGGTATTGACCCATGGCATTTCTTGATGGTATTTTCCCACGGTATTGACCCATGGTATTGACCCATGGTATCTCTTGTTGGTATTGACCCATCAAGCCTATAAAGGGGGAGAGAATCTAGGCATTTAGGGCATTCTGGATTATTTTATCTTATTATGTTTGGGTTGAGAACCTGGCCTGGCCAGTTCTTTTATTGATCCCGGGACGAAAACCCCGCGGTAATGTTTATGTGGTGGATCCATTCAGGATTCACAATTGGACTTCAATTTCTTATATGTGTTGTGTTCTGTGTTTTTTTTATCACAATTATTTTAGCTGGAACACTAGATTGTTGATTTATTTAAAATTTTGATCCTTGGGATATTACAATCTCAAAGTAGGTGAGTTGCATAGAGAGATAATCAAGCCACTGCTATCAATTCCAAATGGCCTTATGACGATTTTGTTGGACTAAGTCCTATTTTTTTGTCTTTCGTTCTAGTAAGATGAATGAACAACTCTAGAATCACCATGTTTCTCTCTACTGAAGCGTTTACGCCACTATTGTTCTAGGACATGGAACTATGTGAAGGGAAGTTGGTTCATTGATAGAATCCACTTCTCAAACAAATTTCTAAGCTATTGTTCCTAGTGTTGCTTACCATTCCCTTGGTAGTGTAGGCCAATGGAGGAAAATTACAAAGTAGAAAGTATTCTGAAATTAATGAAATAACAAAGTTGGACGATGACCACCATCTCAAACTTCAACATTTTAGCGTTTTAGAGACTCATTATGATTTTTATATTCTTGCCAAGCAAAACCCTCATATATTTTCTTTCTCTTTGGTCTTTTGTTCAAGGTTATCATTCCTATGTTTTGTTTTAGGAAAGAGTGCCAGAAGCTCGATCAACAAGTGAGAGGATATTTCTCTTGTCCTATTAGTCTGGTCAAACTAGAGTTCAAGGTGAGAAAGGAAAATTAAAAGCACTAATTACAGAAGGAACCCTCATCAGAAAAAAATGAGGCACTTATGGTCTGTATGTCCTTTCTGGGTGTAAAAGGAAGTCTAGATTTCATCAAGCTTACGAACTTGAAAAGTTTGAAATGGTGCAAAGAAAGATCAAGTGTGAGAGATATACTAAAAACATTTAATGATACTAAAATAATGTTATCATTGGCTAGCATTAGTTAATTTGTGAAAAATGGTTAATGAAATTTAACTTATAACATAACATCTCCACCTTTGGAAGAGGAAAAATAATATCTCAAACTCAGGCATAACAGAAAACATGAAATGCAATGTATGATTTGTATGTAACTTTGGTTTAAAAAAATGATATATCATGGTTTTTTGTGCCTAATTAATTGACTATCAAAAATTGATTCCTAGAGTGCTTTGGTTTAAAACAATAATATATGATGGTTTTTGGGCCTAATTAATTAACTATCAAAAATTGATTCCTGTAGTTTGTGTAGTTTGTGTAGCCTGACTAAAAATACACTGATTCTCAAACTTATATATTATTATTTTTTAAATATTTATCAAATTTAAAATAATTTGTTTTAAACTCATTTAAAAAATAAATTTAATTTCCCCTTAAAAAGATAAGATATTCCTTATAAATAAATAAATTAAGGTCACTTTAATAAAAATATTTGGAATAATAAGAATATTAATGAAAAGAAATTATACGTTCTTGTCTAGATTTTCATATATTTTAGTTAGTGTATTCCTCATTGATTAAGGGTAATAATACATTTTGGAATAAAAATCTATTAGCTGAAACCCTCTCCTAGCTTAAAGATGTAGACATCAATTGACTAATGAAAGTGGGAAGTAGTGTTGGAAATTTGTGAAATTAGCACGTTCTCATACATTTCTTACCCATGATAAACAATCTTGACTTCTACTTAGAACCAATTACATGCTCAATGAAACGTTTTTAACAGTTAGAAAAAGAAGGAAAAAAATCCTAATGTTCCTTAAAGTAAGGAAAAGCAAGAAAAGTGCATATCTTATATTTTGGAGTAAGGAGAAAGAAGTACCCATCCGTTGAAATAAAGATAGAAAGGGGAGAAATAAGAAGATTTTATTTGCATATATATATTCAATGTTACATAGTTTTGAAATCATTTCCCTCTTCCTTTTTCTTCTTTTTTATCTATTTCTTGTGTTCTTTTGGAAACACTTTTGTCTGGTCTATATGTCAATATGGTTAGTCCTTTGAGTTTGAGTTAGAGTTGAAGTGCTCAATGTGAGTTTGAGTTGAAATTTTGTATGTGATAAAGAGGAGGGCGACCTTTAGGGGTTATGGATTTGATACTCTGTTGGATGCGAATAAGCTACTCTATGGTCGTTTTTCTCAATAATGGTATGTATTACATTTTAGGCTATTTTTATTTTCATGTGTTATCTTTTTTTTTAGCTCGACGTTTTTTAATTTAAAATCTACTTTGGCCTCCTCTATCTTAGCTTTTTAAATTTCGCTTCCCTAGTATGTTAGTATTTAGTTGAAATCTCATTTTGGGCTCGCCTAAGGCATTCACAACAACATACCAAAAATGGTAAAAAGTGTTGATTCCAATGCAAGGAATTAATAATTTGACATCATGTATTGTTGGTAAAAACCTTAACAAATGAATGGAAATCCCTAATTTAGATATGCTTACATTTGTATTTTGATCATAACTCACCTCTTGTTGCATTTCAATTTTTTGTTTGTGCCACATTTGTTCCATTTTTTACTACAATAAAATTAAATCAAATCTAAAAATGAGTTTCCTAGTTTTTCGAAAGGAATTTGTCCATTTCCAATACATGTTGCACATGCCAAAACAATATCATTTTATCAATCCCATCTCTTCCATTATCAACACTTATATATATATATGTGTGTGTGTGTGCCCAATTCGAAGTATTTGGCCTTCCCCTTTTCAACAAACTATTTCAATATTCTATTTCAATATTACAAAAACTAAATAAGCCACACCCTGAATCACAAGCCACCCCATGAGAATTGTCCCTAAACGCACTCGCGATCGTGTCGAAAAATATCATAGCATCTATTCTTGTGCCACAGGTCTTCAAAAGGTGAGGTCACTCCTCATTGTGTCATCCCCATGCTGCTCGAGTTGGCCTTCAGAGCCCTCTTGGCCCCCTTGCCATTCTGTGGCTCCATCAGTCTCTCTGCGTGCTCCACCAGCTATGCGCCCTCCCTCTTGTGTGCGTCCATACTAGTGGTAGGTCGCTAGGAACCCACCCTGCTGCTCCCCTCCAAGCTGCGCTCTCCCCTCGGTGTTCCCCCAGGCTGCGCGCCCCCCTCTAGAATTCCTCGCATTTATAGATTCACCCCGCTGCACGCATTCAGAAGCAGGCTCCCTCGTTGCGCACCCCCCTCCTGCGAGAACCCCTGCTACACCGTTCTCAATTGCGCGAATCCTTTCTCCGCTTCCCTATTGAGTGCTCCCCTAGAGAGCAAGTCACTATACGTGGACCGACTCCCACCTCTCTGTTGCTTTGCCCCCCCATGGCTCCATGTCAGCGTCAAAATACTGTTATGCGTAGCCAAAGAGGTGTGTTCTCAGGTCGCTATCGGTGAGGTCAAGACAATCGTCTAGAATCCTTCTAGGGCTCCTCTTCTGGCAGCCATGAAAAGGAGGCACCACAACGCCCTAAGAGCACCGAGGAGGAGATCGCCCCAGCTTAGGGGAATCAGAGGGGCAAAAGAGGTCCCAAGAAATCCACTTTTGCGCACCCAGAGCAACCTACTCCTCGCAATACCAAGCCTCTCCTAGTACAGGACGCCTCGGGGGAGGACACCGATGTGTGGATCATGGACTCAGAGGGTGTTTGGATGCGTGTTCATGATGTTGAGTACCCAGTCACTCCTATCCTCTGCTCGACTACTACAAATCCCCCGTGCGTGCCTTGTGCTGAAGAGGAGGCCATAGCGCAGGAGTATGGATGCTGCATCAAGGAGGAGGACTCTATCACCGAGGATGATGAAGGAACACCATGGCTGTGCGATTTCTTGACTCTTTTCTGTTTTTTGTTATTTTAGGACATATTATATATCTTTTTCTTTTTCATGTGTCATGACACAGCTTGTAATTTTCGACTGCTTGCTGCTATTAAAGGGTGGATTTCCTCCCAGGAGGCAGCCCCAAACCTGTGCTACTCTAAAAGCATTGAAGGCTGGGATTGGATAAGCACAACTTACCATCTCAGCCCATTGCCTATATAAAGTTTTTCTTCGAATTAATATAGTTTAGCCTAACTTACAAAAAAAAAAAAAAAACATTATTTATTTATTTTAAAATTTAATTATTTATTTATTGAAAATGAGATCTTATAATTATTTATAATTGTTTTGGTATACGAATATAATTATCGTTATGTATTAATTTTTTTGGAAAAGGAATGAAAAATATTTTTTAATATTATTGATAATTTATTAATATCTAAATTTTGATTATTAAAATTTGAAAAAAAAAATCGATATTTGGTTTTTTTATCCATAATATTTGTATAGAGATTTTTCTATGATAATTATATAGGCAAAGATTTCATCAAATTATACTTTATGATAACATTGTTTTCTTAAATGAGTTTTGAAATATTATATAAACTATAAGATTCCAGATTTAGAACTTAGTGAGTCACCCAAAAAAAAGACATTGTTTTTTAAAAATAGATTATTATTTATTAAAATAAATAAACAATTAAAAAAACATAAATTATGTATTTCAAAACTATTATATTTTATATGAAACACAATTTATGTATTTAAAAATGATTATATTTTATTTGAAAAATGAAATAACATTTAAGTGATTTGGCTCTTACAAATGCATAATTCAAAGAGAGCCAACTTATTTATTTCTCTAAGGCATATGTCACATGTGATGTGATGCCTATTGAGAACAATACATTGAATGTATACATTCATTTGAATGTGATATAGGTTACAGTAGAAATCCATCAAATGAAATTTAGAATGATTAGGCTCTAATGAATTCGAAACTAGAAACAATTTCTAGGTCTAAAGCCTATGTCATGGGATCTCAATTAAAAATAATACATTGAATTGAATGTATTAAAATGAATTTTATACCTTCAAGAATGTTTATTAGAAAAATTAATACATTGAATGTATTAAAATGAATTTAATAGTCTCATTAAGCACCGAGAGTATGCTCAAGAAAATCAAATCACCTGTTAGTGAAGCGAGACGGGAGGGAGTTCTCTCTCTCTCTCGACTCTTTATTAACGTAAACAATAAAAGGGAATACCAGCTACAGTAACATACATTTATTTTGTCTTCATTCCGTCTAGCCTTGAAGAATCTTCATGGAAACATACCTGCATGCAAGTACAGCATTAAGAATATTTAGGACACCCATTCATTTATATCTGCCAGAGGTAGAAAAGAGCAAAAGAATCCCAACAGAAATATTAGGAATATGAGCAATAGAATCTCAACTGAAATATTAGGAATATTATTTTTATTACCTGCCAAGCATCATAGTGGTGGCTTGTGGGTTGGTTCCAGGACCGTTTGTGAATGTTGAAGCATCCACGACCCTGAGCCCCTCAACTCCGTTGACTTGATATTTCTTGTTAACCACATAGCCAACTTCACATCCTCCATGAAAATTCCAGATTGTGTTCAAGGTATCGTGGCAGATCTGAGCCACGGCTGCATCATCCGACATGTTCTTTGGTAACGGCAGGCCAGTAAAGTTGAATTCATGAGTGGAATTAGCATTAAATCTATGCAGAGATGGTGAGTTGAGGAGTTTATCGATCACCCTCACTCCATGCATGCATCTCTGGAGGTCCAGAGGGTTAGAATAATAGTTGTATCGAACAGACGGATTGTCTCGAGGATCTGTGGTATGTAGCCGAAGCTGTCCTCTAGATAAGGGAAATGCCAGCTTCTCAAAAATGATTTCTCTATAAACGTTGTTTTTGTTGAAGGATAGGGTGCCATTGACGTAGGTACTCAAGGACTCGATGTAATTTTGAGAGGCTTTAAGGATACCCACTGCTTGTATGGTGTAGAATTGGTGAGATAGCCAGTTTATGGATGCACGCGGGTTGTCCTGAACCCTTTGGCCTACCATGGGTGCATCAAGAACTAGAGGAATATTGAACTCTTTTAGATGTTCGGAGGGGCCGATTCCGCTCAAGAGGAGCAGGTGGGGACTGCCTAAGCCTCCTACAGTAAGGATTACCTCGCTGGAGCTTGACGTTTCGTTGAGGAAAGCTTAATAAGACCGACCATGGCGGTCCATGAATTCAACTCCACTGGCTCTCGGCTTCCCAGAGGAACTATCCTTCACTTCTGCATGATCCAATTCATCTTCACTGATCAAAACACTCAATCTATATTTGAATTTGCATGATCCAATAAATTCAAAACACTCATGAATCTATATTTGCATTTGCATGATTCAAAACACTAAATCTATATTTGCATTTGCATTTGCATGATTCAAAACACTCATGAATCTATATTTGCATTTGCATGATTCAAAACACTCAAGAATCTATATTTGCATGATTCAAAACACTCAAGAATCTATATTTGCATGATTCAAAACACTCAATCTAATCTATATTTGCATGATCCAATAATTCAAAACACTCAATCTAATCTATATTTGCACGATTCAACAATTCATCCTCAAAACTATCAATCTATATTTACAGATCATGTGGATGTAAAACTATTATTCCAAATATACGTAAATAAATATATTAGCAACGGGGGGACGTTTTGAAACGTGAGTCCTGTGTTGGAGAAATATAAGACGTACTAGAAACAATTTCCTTTCCTGTGTTTAAATGAATTTATACCTTGTGCCGGAGAATTGAAGAGAACCCTGCTGACGGTGGCATTGAGAAGGACTACGATATTATCTGGATTGGCTGACCTGAGAAGATCTGTTGCTGTGTGTCTTTTTCCTTTGTTGTCAAAGGTGGAGGCGCTGATCTTGGTTCCATCCACATGATCCAACGTATATCCATTGTATGGAAGAACCCTTGCTTCAAGGAGGCCATCTCTGATAGCCAAGGACCAAGGCGACAGTTGATATGGTTTGAAGGCATTCTGCTTCTCCACCCATTCATACGACTCCTCTACAAGTTCCTCGTCCCATCCCACATTACGAACATATTCGGAGCCCGCCCTACTGTAGAAGCCCGCATTGATAGCAGTTCCACCGCCCAGAACTCTGTTGGAATTTTGAGAATTCCTAACAAATAGTAATGGAGAGAATAATCTCCCCTCTACAACACAGAGACATTTAAACAACTTGAGCAGGAGACAGAGTTTTAACACTTTGAAAATTTCTATTTCATTAAAAAAACTATTACAGACTTCCTCACTGAGAGGGATTCCAAAAACCAGGACTGCTACACACGCAGTGCCAAAGTTAACTCTCTGTACTTCAAACAGTGCTCTCTGTCTGTGTAAAAAAAAAACGCTACTATATATTTCCTTTTCGTGCTGCTGTGCGAAACAAACAATGCAATTTTTCCATTACATTAGCCGCACGGGCCCTTTTTACATTATATATAAGGCGCGACAGTTATAAAAAACCAAAAACAAACAAATAAACAAAATACAAAGGAAGACCATTTGCGCAAAAATTAAAAAATTCAAATGTATGACTTGCGAGTGGGACCACATCACAATCGCAACCAACAAACAAGTGCAATCGGAGCGCACAATGTAAAAGTTTCGATTGCGATCCATAAGCGGATGCGATGACACATATCAACTCCAGCTTATAATATCAATCGGGTCTGCCACTCCAATCGCACCAAAAATACAAAGCCATGCGATCAATCGGAAGTTCCGATTGCGATTACAACGGACGCGATGGCCCGATATAAAACATGGCATGTAAATCGATCGGGTCCGGCCTTCAATCGGAGGTCATAACATATCCGCTCCGATTGAGCCTTACGATTGAGCCTTGCGATTCCATTGAGGTGTCGCCACGTGGTCAAGTGGACCCACGGGCCTCCGCTGCTGTGGGGGGCGATTTTAATATATGTTTCGGTTGTATGTTTTATATAACCGTTCCGCTTTGCTGAACTCCGCCATATCAACAAGACACTTGGTTTATAATATATGCATTGCAATTTGCGATTGCGATTTGATCGCATCGCATCGCAGATCTCTTCATCAACAAGACACTGATTCAAGAAATAACTTTGGTTGTTGAGGGCTTTAAAGCCCGAAATGACTGGTTTTTAATTTGTTCTGCTCCTCCGTAGTTCTGATCTACGGCTTTCTCCATTTCTTCTCCAAAAACAACTCTGCCCCATCACAAAATTAATTTCATCTCCAATCTACGGCTGCGCCCCATCAAAATTGAATTCATCCCTACAGATTTCTCCATGCTTCTTCAATACAGAGTGTTGCGCACTCAATCTATGTTGCTGCAGCTGCTGCTATCTTCGTACTTAGTTCTTTTTTCTTCCTGCCCAAGGTACGGCAGGTGACTTTAATATTTTCAACACTCCCCCTTAAAGTCAGCTGCTGGGTTGTTCATCATACCCAAGCATTTTCTTAAAAATTCAAAGGTCTTCTGTCCCAATGGTTTAGTTAAAATATCTGCATATGGCTCCTCTGTTTTACAATGCTGTAAAACAATTTCACCTTTGTTTACCAGTTCTCTGATATAATGAAACTTTGTATCTATGTGCTTTGTTCTTTTGTGAAACACAAAATTCTTTGACAATGTAATAGTTGAGCTATTGTCACAATAAATCACAGTGCCCTTTACCTATTCTTGGCACAAACTTCTCAACATCCTTCTCATCCAAATTGCTTGACATGCTGCTGCTGTAGCTGCCACATATTCTGCCTCTGCTGTAGACAATGCTATAATAGGCTGTTTCTTGGAAGCCCATGAAATGGCTCCTGAACCCATATGAAAAATATAACCGGAAGTGCTCTTCTGATCATCTACACTTCCAGCCCAATCACTGTTAGTGTAACCAACTAATTCTGAACTTTCTGAAGTAGTATATAAGATACCAAATCTTTTAGTTCCTTTCACATACCTCAGAATTCTCTTTGCTGCTTGCCAATGTGCTTCTTTTGGCTTCTCCATAAATCTGAAAATTAGGCTAACAGCATGCATAATATCCGGCCTAGTTGCAGTCAAATACATGAGGCTGCCAACTATGCTTTTATACAAACTTGGATCGAAATCCTTGCTGCTGTCATTCTTACTCAACTTCAATCCCATTACTGTGGGAGTAATTGCAGCTTTGCACTCCTGCATGTTGAATCTTTCCAAAACTTGATTCACATACTTTGCTTGAGAAATAAAAATTCCTTTCTCACCTTTTTCTACTTCTATTCCCAAGAAGTATCTCAACAAACCCATGTCAGTCATTTCAAATTCATCCTTCATGACTGTTTTAAAATTTTCAACAAGGTAATCATCATTACCTGTAAAAATTAAATTATCAACATATAAAACAACAATCAATAACTTACCATCCTTTTCTTTGATGTAGAGGGTGGGTTCTCCCTCACATTTTTCAAATCCATTCTCCAATAGATAGGAGTCTATTCTGCTGTACCACGCACTTGGCGCTTGCTTCAGCCCATAAAGAGCTTTCTTCAATTTGCAGACCTTGTTCTCTTGGCCTTTCTTCTCATATCCGAGAGGTTGTTCCACATATACCTCTTCCATTAAAACTCCATTTAAAAATGCAGATTTTACATCCATCTGATATACTTTCCATTTGTTTTGTGCTGCTATGGAGAGCACTGCTCTCACGGTTTCCATTCTTGCAACTGGTGCAAAAGTTTCTTCATAATCTATACCATGCTTATGCTTATATCCTTTGACAACAAGTCTGGCCTTGTGTCTTTCTATCTTTCCTTCAGCATTGCTTTTGGTCTTGTAGACCCATTTAACACCAATGACTTCTTTACCTTCTGGGAGATCAACCAACTCCCATGTTCTATTCTTCTATATGGCTTTAATTTCATCATCCATAGCTTCTATCCATTTTCTATCTTTAATTGCATCTTCAAAATGAATAGGATCATCAACTTGACAATACAAAGCAAATAAGGAATTCATACCTTCGTTTGCTTCTCCTTGCTCATAAATTTCTCTAAGGCTTCTGAATCTTGTTCCTCTTTCACTTGGTGTAGTCGTGCTTGATGAAGCACTCGATTCTGCTTCTTGTGGTGTACTCGGTGAACCACTGCCGCTTCTTCTCAAGGGTGTTCTCACTGCCGCTTGAGGTGTCCCTTGCTGGCCTTGCCCTGCTGGAGGTTGTGCAATGGATGGGTTATTAATCTCAACCACATCCACATCATCTTCATCATGAGATAAATAGTTTTTGACATTGACTGTTTTCTCAATGCTTCCATCCCACGCTTCCTCTTCGATGAATTGCACATCTCTGCTAATTATAAACTTCTTTTTGGATGGGTTATACAGTCTTTATCCTTTGGAATCTTCACAATATCCAATGAAAATGCACTTCTCCCCATTACTATCCAACTTCTTTCTCAATTTTTCTGGAATGTGTGCATATGCTACACACCCAAAAACTCTCATGTGGGTGACTCCCTGTTTTTTGCCACTCCATGCTTCTTCTGGAACTTTGTTCATCACGGCTTTTGTGGGGCATCTATTCAAAATATATACAGCATAGTTTGCTGCTTCTGCCCAATACTCATTCGGTAAGTGTTTCTCCTTGAGCATACTTCTCACCATCTCCATTATGGTTCGATTCTTTCTTTCAGCAACTCCATTCTGTTGCGGCGTGTACCTGGTGGTAAATTGCTTGTGTATGCCACTCTCTCTGCAAAAACGCAGAAATTCTTTTGAGATATATTCTCCTCCTCTATCTGTTCTGAGGACTTTAATGTGCAGTCCGCTCTGTTTTTCTACAAGAGCTTTAAATTGACGAAATTTCTGAAAGACTTCACTCTTGTATTTTAAGAAATAAACCCACACTTTTCGTGTGAAATCATCAATGAAAGTCAGCATGTAATTGCTGCCCGAAACAGATGTTGTTTGCATCGGCCCACATAAATCTGAGTGGATTATTTCCAAAGGTGCTTTCGCCCTTATGCTTTTCCCTGAAGGAAAATTTTCTCTGTGTTGCTTTCCCAAGATGCAGCCTTCACATAGGCTGTCAGGCTTCTCTATCAGTGGTAAACCTCTTACCATTCCTTTTCTGTGCAGCAAATTTAATCCTCCGAAATTTAGATGTCCAAATCTCAGATGCCATAACCAATTTGCATCTTTCTCTTCCTTCTGGAAGGCTTCTTGAGTTACAGCTGCTACATTCTTTCCTTTTCCTTTCAAGTCAATGTTGAGCTTGAGTGGAAACATTCTATTGTTGGTCATTTGAATTTCAGCGATAATTTTCTTACTTGGAGGAATATCTTTTATGATGCACACATCATCTTTGAATATAACATTGTAACCTTTTTTTATGAGCTGCCCAATGCTCAAAAGATTACATTTCATACCTGGAACATAATACACATCAGGGACAAATTTTTGCTCCCCATTCCTTGCTCGAATACTTACTCTGCCTTTCCCTTTGACAAAGATTTTAGTATCAGTCCCTGTGGTCACTTCAGATTTAACTTCTTCATCAAGATTGGCAAACATTGCTCTGTTGCCAGTCATGTGATTACTACAACCTGAATCTAAGAACCAAACATCATCATTTCTATCTTGTGCTACATTACAAGCTAACAACACATTACTTGGGTTCTTTTCCTCTTTTTCTACATTAGCATTCTGCCTATTTTTCATGTCATTTTGCTTCTTTCTACATTCATTGGCATAGTGCCCATATTTCTTGCAATAATGACACTGGACATTGGATTTGTCATACCTTTGTCCTTGAGCATGTTGGTGTTGATGTCCACCTTGCTGGCTGTTGCATTGGCCATGGCTCTGGCTTTGAATGTTACTCCTTCCATGTGAATGTGAAGGGCTGTCCCTTCCACCTCTATTCTGACTTCTGCCTCTTCCTCTTCCTTTTCTTTGACCTCTTCCTCTTCCTGAAGGCATCTGGGTCTTGAAGGCATGCTCAAGAGATGAGTGTTCATCTCTGCTCAATCTTTGTTCATGAGTTATCAACGAGGCATGCAGTTCATCCACTGTGAACTGTGAGAGATCTTTGGTCTCTTCTATGGTAGTTACAATAACATCAAACTTTGAGGGTAAGCATCTCAAAAGTTTCTCCACAATCCTTCTCTCTTCAAGAGTTTCTCCATGGGATCTTATCTGATTGACAATCCCAATCACATGTGTGAAAAATGTGTCAACACTCTCTGACTCTTTCATGCAAATAGTTTCAAAATATCTTCTCAGCAATTGAAGTTTTGCTGTTTTAACTTTCTCCATACCTTGATAGGCTACTTTCAGAGTTTCCCATGCCTCCTTGGATTTCTTAGCTGCTTCTATCCTTGGGAACACACTCTCATTTACAGCTTGATATAAACAGAAGAGAGCTTTAGCATCTTTCTTCCTATTATTCTTCAACACATCCTTCTCTGCTTGAGTTAAGGCATTAAAAGCCTGCTCATCAGCTGGTTCTGTGAAACCATCTTCTACTAGTTCCCACAAGTCTTGTGAGACAAACAGGGCTCTCATGGTAATGGCCCAATAATCATAGTTCTTTCCATTAAACTGTGGAAGCTGAACACTTCCAAGACTCATACCAGTGCTTGGTCCAGCCATTGCTTCAAAACTGAACTCTGATTGTAAACAAACTATCATTCCTTTACTGAAAGAACAAACTCCTTTTTAAATACAAAGCAACAGCACTATTATCTTTGAGAAATACCTGAACTTTGACCTCAGCTAAGCTTTTCACGCTGCTGGAGAAAACACTGCAACCGGACTTCTTCTTCAGCTTCTTTGAATCCTTCAAAGAGCCTGAGCTCGCTCCGATACCATGTTGGAATTTTGAGAATTCCTAACAAACAGTAATGGAGAGAATAATCTCCCCTCTACAACACAGAGAAATCTAAACAACTTGAGCAGGAGACAGAGTTTTAACACTTTGAAAATTTCTATTTCATTAAAAAAACTATTACAGACTTCCTCACTGAGAGGGATTCCAAAAACCAGGACTGCTACACACGCAGTGCCAAAGTTAACTCTCTGTACTTCAAACAGTGCTCTCTGTCTGTGTAAAAAAAAACACTACTATATATTTCCTTTTCGTGCTGCTATGCGAAACAAACAATGCAATTTTTCCATTACATTAGCCCCACGGGCCCTTTTTACATTATATATAAGGCGCGGTAGTTATAAAAAGCCAAAAACAAACAAATAAACAAAATACAAAGGAAGACCCTTTGCGCAACAATTAAAAAATTCAAATGTATGACTTGCGAGTGGGACCACATCGCAATCGCAACCAACAAACAAGCGCAATCGGAGAGCACAATGTAAAAGTTCTGATTGCGATCCATAAGCGGATGCGATGACACATATCAACTCCAGCTTATAATATCAATCGGGTCCTCCACTCCAATCGCACCAAAAATACAAAGCCATGCGATCAATCGGAAGTTCCGATTGCGATTACAACGGACGCGATGGCCCGATATAAAACATGGCATGTAAATCGATCAGGTCCGGCCTTCAATCAGAGGTCATAACATATCCGCTCCGATTGAGCCTTGCGATTGAGCCTTGCAATTCCATTGAGGTGTCGCCACGTGGTCAAGTGGACCCACGGGCCTCCGCTGCTATGGGGGGCGATTTTAATATATGTTTCGGTTGTATGTTTTATATAACCGTTCCGCTTTGCGAAACTCCGCCATATCAACAAGACACTTGGCTTATAATATATGCATTGCGATTTGCAATTGCGATTTGATCGCATCGCATCGCAGATCTCTTCATCAACAAGACACTGATTCAAGAAATAACTTTGGTTTTTGAGGGCTTTAAAGCCCGAAATGACTGGTTTTTAATTTGTTCTGCTCCTCCGTAGTTCTGATCTACGGCTTTCTCCATTTCTTCTCCAAAAACAACTCTACCCCATCACAAAATTAATTTCATCTGCAATCTACGGCTGCGCCCCATCAAAATTGAATTCATCCCTACAGATTTCTCCATGCTTCTTCAATACAGAGTGCTGCGCACTCAATCTATGTTGCTGCAGCTGCTGCTGTCTTCGTACTTAGTTCTTTGTTCTTCCTACCCAAGGTACGGCAGGTGACTTTAATATTTTCAACAAACTCTCGCTCTCACATTACTCACTCCCTCCTCTGAAATAAACGTCTGTGCTATGGAAGTGTAATTGTCGGTCTCGTCCAATGGCTTCCCAAAAGCATCGGCGTTCTCAATCTCAGGAACTCCATAAGGAGATCCTCCCCTCTCTAGTAGCAAAACTGAATACTTGGTAGACAGCGTTGCGGCCAAGGGGCAGCCGGCCGTTCCTCCTCCAACTACAATGTAATCATATTTTCTTGCAGCTGCTTTCTCTGCATCTATAGTCATAAACGCAAACGGAAAACCTGAAAATGACCATAAGAAACCATTAATTCAATCATTAGGTAACATATCATCAACTATATAAAGAGACATTCAATATCCAATATGTTCATACCCGAGGGTGTTGTCGCTGCCTGAGAAGAGGATAAGCTACTCAACATCATTAGCATGATGGGCAGAAGCAGAAGCCATTCACCAATATTCACAACCCTTATCATCGTCATATTTCTCACAATGAATTCAACTCGTTTTTAAGATGTGATTGGATTTCAGAGTGTGCTTGAGGCTATTTATAAGCGCTTGCCTTTGGATTGTCCATGCATATATCTAGAAAATAATTATCACACGCTGATGGAGCCGTCGTATTCTAGAGATGAATCAAACCAAGCACATAGAAACCAGTCCCCACAGTCAATTAAATCAAATCGGTAATGGTAACGGTAACTACAATTTTCCACACGTTCACCGGAAAAAAAGCACCCCACACACGCAACATTTAGAAAATTTCTAGGATTGTAAATAGTCATAATGTCCTGCGGTCCGCTGAGAGCTTCCTTATCACGCTACAAAATCACAACTCCCCAACTGCTACAGTTGATAAAACATTATTTTCACACGCTAACGGAGCCGTCGTATTCTAGAGATGAATTAAACCAAGCACATAGAAACCAGTTTCCACAGTCAACTAAATCAAAGCGGTAACGGTAACTATTAGTGCACGTGTGGATATATATATATATATATATATATATATATATATATATATCTTTGACATTTACCCAATCTTGCCATTCTCATCTCAATCCTTCCATTTTCTCTGCCTTCTTTGACCTTTGTTCGTAAGTTCTCTTCGTTATGGTGTATAATTCAATTCAAACTTAGTTATATTATATCCTTTGCAACAAAAAAAATTAGTTCGCTCCCGATAAGGAACGATAATTCATTTACAGGTTGCCATTTAATTTCTCTGCCTTATCGTTGATAATTCACCATACACTTGTTCTGTTTCTCCGTTTTCGTAGTAATTCAATGCACTAAAATTTTCCTCACGTTTACCGGAAAAAAAGCACGCCACCCACGCAACATTTATTTCTAGGATTGTAAATAGTCATAATGTTCCCTTCTGAAGCATTTATTTCAATCAACTCTATCTCCAACGACTAACTCAAAATTTTACCAACCGACACTGTTATTCCCAAATCTCCAGCTGCAACCACTCCAACGAAACGGGACCCTCTCCAACAAGTCTATCGGAGAAACCTCCAACTGTAAAACCACGACGTATTAGTTCAACGACAGAAAATATTTATGCTTGCCGTGAGGGAAAACGCACGGACAGTTCAATACGGAACATCCTGCTGTCCGCGGAAAGCTTCTTTATCACGCTACAAAATCACAACTCCCCAATTGCTACAGTTCGTAAAACATTATTATATTTTAACAACTACGCTCACTTTTGGAACATGTGACCCAAATCACCTTTGATCTTTTGTTCCATCAGCACAACACAATCCATCTTTTATATCATTGAACACGTCATCCAAAAAGGTTTTTCATGTTCATTAATATGCTCTCAAGTCTGCATGTATGATTTAGGTTAAACTTTTCTTATGACATATATGATTTAGGTTTAAGGAAACATAATATAGGTATGATAATTTTGGTTTAATACAACAAAATAAAATGTTGTAATTTGATTCAATATTTTTATTATATATTTTACAGTATAAGGAAAACCAGGTTTAAAAAAAAAAAAAATCTATGCAATTTAAGGAAAATTGTATTAAAAAAAATCCATATGAAAGTTAATTTATATATAGATTATAAAAAAAATATTTTGTATTTTTTAAATTACGGTATTTATATTAATTTCATGAGAGTTTATTTATATATAGATTATAAAAAAAAAAAAATTGCATTTTTTAAATTATGAGATTTATATATAATAACATTTAAAAATCATATTTATTTTATTTATACTTTATCTTTACAATTATATTTATTTTAGAATTATATTTTAAGTCAATTATATATATAATCTCTATTTCTGAGGAATTCTCTTTCTAAAAAAATTAAATGTGACTTCTCACTTATTAAATTTATGAAATAAAAACCCATTAACAATTTATAAAAATTTATGTAACTATGAAGCATTTTATTAATTCATTTTTTTCCTTTTCCATATATATATATATATATATATATATATATTTAAAGTACAATTAAAAATGTATATTTTATAATTTATTTTTCAGTTTTTTCAAGCTTTTTTTTATGCCTTTTTAATGTATTACAACTTTTGATTTCAATTAACAATATTACTATTATTCCCCAATGGGGGCATTAATGCACGAGGTATTGGAGCTTCATTGTAAGGTATGCCCACTCTACTGGTGTACATTTTCTGTTATGGCATGGAAACAAGGTGAGGAGGTTTCGTCCTCACCCTTCTTCACCTTCTCTAGCTTGAAATTGTTGCAACTAGCTTATCTTCCACATGTTATATCATTCAGGTTTTCTTTTTGAGCTCGCGTTCATTCCTTCAACTCTCTTTGTCTTGAGTAGTTAGGTATTTCGTCTCCTCTTTCGACATCTGCTTCTATGGAGTTGTAACCTACTTGAATTGGAAAATTTGCTTCCAGTTGGTCCACTGGTGTGACACTCTGGGGATGATTATTGTTACTAAAGTCTGTGATTCAAGGGTCAATGGTCCATATGATTTCATATTGTCGCACGTCATGGATATTGTAATTTTTTTGCATGTTCTCTTTCTACAATCATCATTCCTTCTCAACAGAGAATGATGAGCAAGAGGGGAAGTGTGGGAAATGTTGGTTTCAAGTGAATTAGGCCTTTTTCCTATGACACAGTTCAAACATTTTTTTATGGTGTTCCTCTTGAAGTGAGAAGATAAATTATTTTGATTTCAGTCAAAATAAATTGGGGAACGTTCCTACTATTCTGATTCTAAGATACAAGAGACTATTGCAAATGTGAAAATGGTTTTGAACCTAGGTAGAATTTGTAAGAGGAGACTACATTTCTTATACTCTCTTTCCTTGCATTAGAATATGGATACACTTTTGTGCCTAATTTTTAAAGATAAAAAGGTTAAGAATTATAAAATATATTTTAGGGTTAGAGGACATCAAACATATGTTACGAAATCAAATTTTCTGCCTTCATCATGTTGATTCTAGATTGGCTCATGTTGAAAGCTTTCTAGTGTCTTATTCATCTTCTATTTATCTCACTAACTCATACATTTTCATATCAAATTTATGCATAATAAATAAAAGGTAATATGTAATATATACATGTTAATAAAAACAAAAAATATAACACACAATTTGCACATAGTTAACCACATTAAAACACATATAAGCACAAAAATACTTATATTAATCGAATCCACAATAGGCTACTAACTAAGGATGTTTATCTTAGCCCTCAAAAATTTTCTTCCTCGTCTATTAATAGTAGTTTGAACTTGAGCTTGAACTATGACACAATAAGGTCTAACAATATCACTCTATCACCTAACCCAATACCCTTTGGCGCACAGTTGACTGTTGCACTCATCCACCCTAATCAACACCTCTTTTTTCCCCACTAGGCCACATAACCCAAGAAGGTACCCCATTTCTCTATAACTATATTCCCTAAATTTAACTCACTCTTCTAGGGTTTTAGCACAATATGTTGAGGAAAATTTCATGTTGGAATGGAAATGATGCTTTTATGGTAGTTATACCTCAGTTTTACTTGTAAAATATATATATATATATATTTGTAATCTCCCTCTTTCTTGGAATATAATAACAATTAGAAAAATGGGATTTAACAACCCCCCTTGGCTTACAAACACAAAGATAAAGTATGCATTCCCCCAACGAGACACTTGGAATGTTCCCAACTAATTCACAATTCCCATAGCTAGTCTCCTTTGCATCGTTTAAAGTATGTGTACTCTGTCTTATAATAACATAATTAGTGATATTGTCTGTGAACCCCCTTGGGTCATATTATCCCCATCTCATTCCAGACTATGGATTCATATCCCCTGCACTCTTTTCATCGATCTATCATGCATCCAACCATATAATTTTAATATAATATGGTGTACATAAATTACACTACAAATATGGGCCCTTGGCCATATCATTGAACTCACTAGCCAAAATAACCATTATGAATTACAAAATCATGTGTGTTACAATGAAACCATAAATTCTCTAGTTAGAATACTTCTAGTTGTAACTTGATGTTAGGAGTCTAATGCAATTGATGATTTTCTCAACCGTGCCTTAGCTAGAGTTTTATTGCGAGTTGCAACTTGCATCCTAATTACTTTTAGGGACACAGTATGAATTTTTTCAAGAATAATAAAATCCAGCTCAATATGGTTATCCAAGATGTGTGTGAGAATGATACCCATAATTACATGACCCAAGGTTTTGTGAAATCAACCCCTTTGTGCAAAAATTGCATTATTCGTTATTAAGAAAAACCATCACCCCAAAGATCATAAAATAAAATAATTTTCAAGAAATGGAATCCTAAGATATTGTTTCCCTTTGGCTATAATGATATCAAGAGCTCCACATTATTTATGTTGCACCCATCCAAGTCTTAATTTTTTATGAAGTAATTCACGAATTCATAGAAACATCATGAATTTTGTTTGAGAACATTAACTCCAAATTGAATAACATAATTGTGTTTTTAAAACTATTGCAAGCATGTTTTTACCAAGGATGGTGTAATAACACTACCAAAATCACTTGAGGAAATGTTTTGGAAAGTCAATCCCTTTCTGAAAAATTTTCATTATTAGACATTACAAAGCAAAAACCTACTATAAAATGAAAAAATAAAAATAAAAGTCCAAGTAGTTGAACCATTGGAGAGTGGTACCCCTATTTATTACTTGGTGTTAATAGTAGAACAAAACAATGGTTCACCCATTTGACTTATCCTTGGAATGTTAAGGTGAGTTGCAACTTGCATCTTGCATTCATTCTAATACTTACTGTGATTTTATATGGGTGTATTAAATCCACCTGTGTCATGAGCATGATATGTGAAACCACCTGTGTCGTGGTTTTGCAAAATCAATCCCTTCATGAAAAAGTTTCATTAGTCCTTATTGAGGAAAACCTTAGCTCTAGAGATCGTCAAAGCAAATGTCTCGAGCAATGGAATCATAAGAAGTGGGTGACCCTTGTTTCGCACATTTCTTCATTTGGTCTGGTTTTGCAAAGGATTTTTTTGGGTTTAAGGACTTTTTGGCATAACATTCAAAGGACATTTCTTAGAGATATGTGACACATTTTTTGGATGTTTTTTGGGCTTCATTTTTTTTAAGGTATTTTATTTTTAGAGGTTTTGGGCTTAATTTTCATTGTTTTTTTTTTTTTAATGTTATTTTGTTTTTAGAGGATTTTAGGGTCAATTTTTTTTTAAATCTTTTTTTTAGTGGACTGCAAGGAAAAGATAATTTATTACAGAATGCAAGGTGGAACATGCAAGGAGATTCACGGAATCAAGAAGCCACTACAGCTACGTCCAATTAGAGCATACCAAATGAATAAATGTATGAGGAAAGGATGCCAAATATATGTTATTCAGGTGGGATATGGTAATTCCAAGGAAAAATAACCTATTATGGAAAACGTACTAGTAGTACAAGATTTCATGGATGTTTTTCCATAAAATATTCCTCTATTACCACCAAGGCAGGATATTGATTTCACCATAGAGTTAATGCCAGGAGCATCTCCAGTGTCAAGGGCTCCTTACAAAATGAGTGTTCCAGAACCAACTGAGTTAAAAATGCAGTTACAAGAACTGTTGGACAAAGGTTATATTTGTCCAAGTGTGTCCCCGTGGGGAGCACCAGTGTTGTTCGTTAAGAAGAAGGACAGAACCATGTGAATGTGCATGGAATATAGATAGCTTAATAAGTTAACAGTAAAAAATAAATATCCTCTACTAAGGATTGACGATTTGTTCGATCAGGTGAAGGGGGCCACTGTATTTTCACAGATAGATTTAAGATCTGGATATCACCAGATCCGAATTAAGGATGAAGACATTTTCAAGACTACATTCCATACCAGGAATGGGCATTATGAATTTTTGGTGTTACCTTTCGGGTTAACAAATGCACCAACAACCTTTATGAGGTTAATGCATGGTATATTTCATCCTTTCTTCGATAATTTTGTACTTATATTTATAGATGAAATTTTAATATATTCTAAAAACCAGGAAGAACATAGAGAGAATTTAAGGATTGTGCTAGAAATGCTAAGAAAACACCAGTTGTATGCTAAGTTCAGCGAATGTGATTTCTTTAAAATAGAAATCCAGTACCTAGGCCATGTCATTTCAGCAGAAGGGATTGTTGTTGATCCAGAGAAAATCAAGACAATCACGGAATGGTGAGTACCCCAGAATGTGGCAGATATTCGATCCTTTAAGGGATTAATTGGGTACTATCGGAGATTTAATGAGGGATTTTCTAGAATTGCTTTTCCCATTACCTCCTTGCAAAGAAAAGTAAAAGTATTTAAGTGGACTGTTGAGTGTCAAAACATCTTTGAAAAGTTGAAGCAGCTTCTGACCACTGCACCAATGTTGAGGGTAGCTGACCCCAACAAAGAATTTGAAGTTTGTGCAGACATAAGTGAAGAGTGTGTTGGGGGAATTTTATCTCAATAAGGCAAAGTAGTGGCATATGAGTCAATAAAGTTGAAGGAACATGAACAAAGGTACTCAGACTATGATCTAGAATTAACAACAGTAGTACATGCACTCTGGGTATGGAGACACTTCTTGTTGGGAAAAAATTTTGTGCTAAAGATAGATCATAGCAGCTTGACTATTTATTTCAAACAAGCTGATTTAGATTCTAGATAGGCAAGATTGAATTAATTTCTAAGTGAGTTTGATATGGACATCCAAGACGTGAAAGGTAAAGAAAACCGGGTAGATGATGCTTTAAGTAGAAAACTGCATTGTATTCATGAACTTTACTACAATCAACTTGAAAGTAAATTCTTAGATTAAGTAAAGAAGAAGCACAAAAAGATCCAGAATATCAATTCCTATGGCAGCAAATGGAAGAGACTAGAAAGAAAAGAAGTTCTTTTGAATATGGAGTAAATAATGATCAAATGCTAACCTTTAGAGGAAATGTTTATGTAGCAAACCGCATGGACCTAAAAGAGCTGATCATGAATGAATACCATAGAAGTAATTATGTGGGTCACCCAACATACCATAAAATGTTAACCGCTATTAGGAAAGTATATTTCCGGCCTCATATGCGTAAACATATTACTGAATATCTAAATAAATATTTGGAGTGTCAACAGGTTAAGGTGGAGGATCGACATCCCACAGGATTGTTGCAGCCCATATCGGTACCTGAATGGAAGTGGGAGGTCATATCCCTAGACTTCATTACAGGTTTACCGCGGTCGAAGAATCACAGTTACTCCATCATGGTGGTAGTTGATAGATTGAGTAAATCTGCACATTTTATACCTGTGCAGTATACTTACAAGACTGTACAGATAGCGGATATTTTTATGAGAGAAATATTCCGCAGGGATGTTAAGTTTACATCAGCATTTTGGAAGAATTTGTTTATAGGTCTGCAGACCCAAATAAACTTTAGTACAACTTATCATCCCCAGACAGATGGGCAAACAGAGCGAGTAAACCAAGGGTTGGAAGACATGTTGCGCATGTACGTGATGCAATAGCCAACCAAATGGGAATAATACTTTCATTTGGTTAAATTTTCTTGAAACAATGGTTATCAGGAGTCCCTTAAAATGAGTCCTTTCGAAGCTCTATATGGGAGACAGTGTCACACACCCATAAATTGGAGCAGCCCTGAAATAAAACTAATGTTGGGACCAGAAATGCTAGCGGAGATGGAATAAGAAGTAAAGAAGATAAGACAAAATTTGAAGGCTATACAAGATCGGCAGAAGATCTATGCAGATAAGAAAAGGACTTATCGGGAATTTGAAGTGGGAGACCATGTGTATATGAGGATCAAACTAAGAGGAGTACCTTGCGGTGGACCTCTTTTGCCAAGTTGGCTCCTAGGTTCTGTGCACGCTTCCAAATTTTGGAAAGGGTAGGACCTGTGGCCTATCGGATGGCTTTACCCAGTCACATCCGAGTACACAATGTGTTTCATGTGTCCCTGTTGAAGCATTATGTGCATGATTCGAAGCACATAATTCATTGGCAGAATATTCAGGTAGAATAGAATTAAAAATACTAACTTGAAATATGATTTCTTTACGAGAATTTGACAAGGAACTTTGTTGTTTGTAGGTAGAGCCGAACGACGAGGTTTTGGTCGAGCCGCAAAGCATACTTGATCGGAGGGAAATTATGCTCCGGAAGTGAGTCATCACCCAAGTTAAAATGCAGTGGAAGCACTTTGGCCCAGATGAGGCTACCTGGGAGGACGAAATATTTATGCGTGAGGCTTACCCAGAGCTCTTTTCTCAGCTAGAGTGAAACATTGAGGATGGTGTTACTTCCACGGGGAGAAGCTGTGACAGCTGCATTTAATGATAACTAGTTGTTAACTACTTAAAAGACATATTATTATTTGTTTAAGGAAAAAGACTGCAACTATTAATGTTTTGTTAAAAAAGGTTATTTTCATTAGTGATTAAGTATGAATAATAAAATCAGTTATGGAAAATGACTCCTTAAAAAAGTAAAAGTTGATGGTAAATATTTTCCAAGAACTGGAAGGTGATTGGGACAATTGGAAATAGTTACCTTCTCCTATGGGGATAAGAGACTAATCCTAGCGAGGAGTAGGGGTTATGTTCATGGACTAAGGAGAGTGTAGGTTTTCCTTAGTTGGTAGAGACTAGTGGAAAACACTCAGCAATATTGATTTTAATTTCTGGTACTGACTAGACTAGGAGTCCTGAGGTCACAGCAGAAATTTCCACTGTCAACCCATACCTTTCAAGAGTAGATCACGGGGGCAAGAGGAGGACGTAATCACCTCTCTTGATGGTTTGGAGGACCGCAGCTATAAATTGCATAATCAAATAAGTAATCTTTGTTATCTCCGTGAGTAAGCACTACAATACTTTTATTCAATGTGTGCACAGGTATTTATATACTAGTGATAAAAAATAGTAAATATTCTATAGACAGGGTTTGGGAAAGAATGGAGTTATTTTTTTCCTTTATTAATATCTCATTATGAATTTTTACTAGATCTGTATGAGTGCTGTAAACTAGATGCAGAACAATATTTGTATTATACTTCAAGTTTCTTTAAATTATATTCGGAAAGATATATATATATATATATTTTTTATAGTGAATCTCTTAGGCAATAAATAACTATTTGCATGAATTGTAGTGCTGTGAAATGAAAGAATGTGTATTTATATAAACCTGTAACCAATATTTTTAATGACTAAATAAAGTAGAGAGGACTGTCAGTCAAGGGTACTGGGTGAAACCCGACCCAAGACACATTTTCCCTCTCTCACAGTTACACATGGACTATAAGTAAGGTGGTCGAGTCACCTAAATGAAAATTACAGTCACAAGATATAACTAACAATATGGATATAGACTATCAAGAAAACAGTAGAAAAATGGTAATTGTTATTTAGCTGCAAATACCATTACTGAATATTTACGCGAGACTTTATAGACTGAATAAAAATAAACTCAGAACCAAGAATTTATTGCACAAATCATTAAAATATTGAAAAGTAGAGGCTCGCCGAGAACTTCAACTGTAAACGAGAATTATACCATAAATAAATAGCATTTAGAAAGCTTGGAAGTGCTTATTACAAATATAGCTACTCATAATAGCAAAAGAGAAATGCTCTATATCTTGAAATAGGGTAAGTCCAAGAAGGCTTACCGAGATGTAAGACTCGAGGGTCTCAGAGCTTGTTTTAAAACAAAAATGCAAAGAAAATCGAAATATACAAGAGTAGCTAAATTCTCAAAATAATTCTTTGAGTATAAACATCAAAGGTCTAGAGGTAAAAACTGCATTCTCCACTGAGAATTAGCATTGTTGTGCAAATATTGCTTGGTAATTTTACACACACTAAAAAAAGAAAACTCAATTAAGTCATGGAAATAAGAATTTCGACTCTCTCTCATGCCAGAAGGGTTTGTGGAAATTATTTTCCAAATTCCGCGTAGCAGACCGACGTCGAGACCTCAAATTCATCAAGAAATGTAAGCAAGTACTTGTGTGAGCATTAATCTCTATTAGCTAGGTGAACCTTAACCGAGAAACGAGAATGGAACAGGTTCAGATGGTGTGGTTAAATACCTACAGAGTAACAACCAGTAAAAGAAATAAGTATTAATTCTTAGTATATATTTATATTGACAACTGTAATGAGTCTCAAAGAAAGAACGACGAGGAAAACCCGAGATTGGTATTTACCTCTCACAATAATAATCTAAAATAAAACTCCGAGCGTAGGCCTGAGAAAGTAACAATGGGGGAAATTGTGAGAACCTTATAAATGGATAAGGTAAAACTAAAACTCGAATGTTACCTTGGATGTCCAAAAAAAACTAAACTGAAGCAACGCCATGAAGAAGAAAGGAATCCCTCGGTGGTGACCCTCATGCCGGTGTTGCTAAATGAGATATCACAGAAACAGGGTGGGTTTCATCCATTTATACCTTTCCAAATGTTGAAGAAAGCCGCAAACTCTTAAAATAAGATAACTCAGAAAAAAACTGCAAAGGGGCTTAACAAAAACAAGGCATGGATTAAGCGGATTTGTAAAATGGGAAATCATACCTATGCGAGGCCGCCGAGAGGGTTAAACCACCATAGCCATAGTCCACCCTCCACTTAATAGAAAATCTCATGCAGAGACAGAGTTAAACCAGAGAGTTGAGACCAAATGAGGAATACCTTAGGTTCGCTGGAATAACAAAACTTTCCCGCCAGATAGAGATCCGGGGATTCCCAAAGAGAATGGATAGACCAGATTAAGGCAGGTGGCCTTGCTCTCCGAGAAAGATCTACGGGATTATCGTTAGCTGTGTAGATAGCATATGGCAGAGTAAAGTGCATTAAATTAGCTAGTACATGACAGCTGTAAACATGCAAACCAAATCCAATTTCGAGGTTTGGGTAGTAAGCGTGTTGATTTGGGTAGATGAAATGTTAAGTCTCATTAAAGTTCCATGGTAAACCAAATATCTTCGCATACATAAACATCAATACAATGGTATGAGCGCATATATAAAAACTATATGTAAATGTAAAAGATGTTAAGTTTAACATTAAGTTTAAATCATTAATCTCCAGTTTAAGTATTATTTGAATATAGTAAGAACCTTTTTATTTTTCGGATCAAGTAGAAGTAAGTGAATTTTTTTTCGTATGGGTGTCACACTACTGGAATTTACAGTCATCCTCAGAATATTATATGTGGGAAGCCCAAAGTAATGAACATCTTATGGACCCAAAAAAATCATTCCACCATTTTTTCCCAATGCCAATTATATCTAGCTTCATATGTTTCAGAGCTTCTCCAAATAAGCATTTTACAGGGGAAACCCTAATTATTAGAGTTTATAAATTAATATACTTCTTATGAATTCTCTCATAATTCTCTCACAATGATGGTTACATTAGTGATAATATTAGACAATGGGTAATATGTTTATTTTTTTAATTAAACTCTCATTGTCCTCTTAGAATATTGTTTAAGAAATTATAATTAAGGGAGAAGTCATTACTGAGCAAACTCTTATTTAATTTTATGTGCTTAACAGTTAATTTTTTTGGGATATCAACCTATTAGCAATGCTACAATTTTGACTAAATATATAGGTATGCATGGGTATGATGAAATATCCATAACTACCATATTTAGCCCATGTCTAACAACAAGGCTTCAAATATTTTATGAAATGCTGCCACAATTGTAACAAACAATTTATTTTTAAAGATTTCTTTTTTAATATTCTTTTCCTTAATTTTAATTTTACAAATATTTATTAATTATAATTATTTACAAAGAATTTTCTATATTTTAACATTTAAAAATAAAAGAAATTATTTGAGGTTATGTTGTATTTTTAAAACTTCATCTACGAAATACTCAAGGAGCAAAAAAAAAAAAAACATAACCTAGGTGATTGATGGAGGCCTATAGTGTTAAGGGTTTCCCAGTACCAATTTGTAATTTACCGAGAAGATAATTTTTGGGAATTTACCACTGGAATCGTTAGAAGATTATAGTCTACCAATAAACTCTTCCCACCATTGTTTTTCAATGAATGATCTAAACCTTGAGACATATTGTTAAGGTAAGCATTCTTGAAGAGAAGCCTTAATTCTTAGATTTGGAAAATTAATATACTGCATTGAATTATCTTAGAATGATACTTACATTCGTGATAATGTTGGATAACGGGTAATATGTTGACATGTTTTTAATAAAAATTTTAAGTCTTCTCTTAAAATATTCTTTAAGATATTTGAATTCAAGGAAAAGTCATTATTCAAAAAGGTTTATTTAATTTTATGTGTTTGGACATTAATTTAATTATGATGATTTTGATATCAATAAATAAAATTAGCTAAAAATTACACTCAAATTGTTTTAAAATGTAGAAAAAATAAATTACCACTTTAACTTCAATTACTGCACAAGTATACATGAGAATATGTTTCACATTTTAAGTCAATAAAAATGATTTAAGACAAGCTTAGATCTATCTTTACTCTAAATCTACCAAGCTACTATAGGGATCAAATCTCCTTTCATTCTAAAAGAGGTTTATACCTCAATATATTTTTTCCATCTAGGATCTTGGTAGATCCAAAGTTATGATGAATTTAGGTACTTGGTAGATCCAAAATTAAGATGAATCTAGATTGGTGTAATTTATAAAGACAAATATAAATTTTAAAAACTCACTAAACTCAAAACTGTACATTGGTTGTATGTATTTTTTTTTGAAATATTAGTATAAACTTCAACATTGATTAACCTTAAATGGGGAATAACAAAAACTTTGGTCTCTTTTTATTAAGCGGTAACACGCTTCTCTTTGTAAACAACTCCCCTAGGTGTTACTGTGTACCAATCTGTACTATTGGATCTGAGTTTGTACTATTGGATGGAATGTTAGACGATTGAAGGTTTTTAGACCATCACATTAACACTTAATAATTAAAATAAAACTAAACTAATAATTAGTGTATATAATAGGCATATTCAACAAAAAATCAAACAATTGCTTCTTGTTAAACAATTTCTTGATAGATTAAAACTGAACTTTATTCCTCTCTCGGTTTTGGAGAAAATGGTTTCTATGGCATGTTTTGGTCTATTTGTTCAGCCCTTTCAAAATCGAGTTGTTGCTGTAAATTTACCATTCAATTTTGATCATTATTTTACTTTTCCAATTTTAATTAAATTTTCCATTTAAATTTGGTTAATGTATTAATTTTTAAATTTTAATTTCAGCTAATTTCTTTCCATGAGAATTAAGTATGTGGGAAGTCCCAAATATTCTAATAATTACCTGCACAAAATCTTGAGTTATTATTTGGGGATGAACGAGTACACGGAACGCCGTCATTACGCCATACGAACATCAAAATACAACCCTCTGACTACCCCATACGAACATCAAAATACAACAATATGCAATTTTCACGAA
Organism: Pinus albicaulis; assembly: GCA_034641835.2. NCBI lineage: Eukaryota > Viridiplantae > Streptophyta > Pinopsida > Pinales > Pinaceae > Pinus > Pinus albicaulis. The sequence goes on along the minus strand of CM076584.1, from coordinate 608,839,577 downwards.
TTTTAAGGTAATGTTTCCACGATCTTAGTGTGATAAAGTAATATGTCTTTGAATTAGAGAGAAGAAACACCAGTTTTAGTCTTCCAGGGAAAACAAGACGTGTTAGAAGATATACTTTTTGCCGACGTCAATGTGTATCACTTCCAAACAAAAAAATTCCAAAAACATTTTCCGTACAATACCAAATCTTTAACAACATAGATGAGAGTGTTGCCTATAAAATGTGTTGCAGACATTACATGCAATAAACCAAACCAAATGACTGAGCAAGCTGTTATAAAGAGTCCATATTCATGCATTCAAACGTTCATTATAATTGACTTTTAAAAAAGGAAAAAGTAATTGAATTGATGATAATTTGTTTTAAATAAGAGATTAGAAAATTTCTCTTTCTCTTGGAATCCAACAGAAAATAGTTAGTTACAACTTAAAATAGTTAGTTACACCTTATCATGAGATAGGGTTCATTATCACCAAGCATAAAATGTCTTTTGTAATAAATTGAAATGATTTTTTTTTGTTAGTTATATATCAAAATATTTTCCTAAAATGAATGTTGCAGAGTCATTAGGGAATAAGGGAAATCTTTGTATTGAGTCAACATATACTAGTATTTGTTAGGTTAAATAGATTATGGGCAATCAAAATATTTTCCTAAAATTAATGTTGCTGACTCATTAGGGAATAAGGGAAATCACTATATTGAGTCAAAGGTACATGGCTAGTATTTGTTAGGTATATAAATAGATTATGGGCAATCAAAATGATATATTGTCAACGAACAACTAAATAATTGTGAAAATTTGAAAATTGAATTTTGGGTAATTGGAAATGTGATGAAATCATGCATCACATTGTGGCAACAATTTTCTATTAATAGTAAGTTTTTTTTCTTTTAGGAAAAAATGGTAAATTTTTCAAAAATGCATAGGAAGTGGGTAAATTAATAGCAAATAGGGAAATTTGTCTCGTTACAAAAGTGAAAGTTGTTAGATTTAAAGTGGTAGTTTTAGATGTAAATCAAGGCATAACTTGTTTGAAACAATAAAATAATAATAAAGTGATTTTTCTCTGATTGGAGTTTTCTAAAATAAAATATGTTTTTTTTTGTATGGTTATTGTTTATATATTGAAAGTGTATTATTGGTGGTACTAGTAGCTAAATATGAAGAAAAATAAAATAATGATTTTTAATATTATATAAAAAAAATTAACAAATGATAACAATTTAGTTAAACTTATATTAAAAAAAAATAGTTAAAGTTATATTAAAAAAAATACCAAATGATATTGAATTCAATTCCATTTATAAATAAATTATATTGAATTGAATTCATAATTTATGATAATGAATTCAAATCGTATTGTAAAATGAATTAAATTGAATTGAATTCATAATGTATGATAATGAATTAAACTCGTATTATAAATGAATTAAATCTATTAATTTATTATTAATATTATAATTGTTTTTCTATGAAAAATAATAACATATAACATTTAATTATTTTTTTCATGAGTATATAATAAAAAATATAATTAAATTTATTAAGTTAAATATGGATCCATGATAAGCATCAAAACATTTACTTCATTATTTTAGATACATGTGAAATTGTCAATATTATTATTATTTTTTAATTTAATGAAATTATAACTTTATCTCAAATTATTTTATTATTGTTAATTAAAAAAATTAATATATGAGCTAAACATATATGCATTTAAATATGAGTTTTAACCGACTTTATCCTTGATATTATAATCTTATAAATATGATTTGTTACCATGCCATGAGCCAACAACATGGATTATCAATACTACATACTAACAAAACCATATCTCATTTCATATGACACTTGTTCATATGACATTTTTTTAAATTGGTAAATTTATTTAAAACATAGAAAGGGCATAATTAGTTTTGAAATTAATCTCAACTTTGGGGATGTGAAAACTACTTAGTATTCAGTAGAGTATTTAACCCTACCATCCACTTTTTAACACTATCATCCACTTAATAATGATTGATAGTTAAATTAAAATTATGAAAACTCTATGAACACTCAATGCCAAAAGTGTTACATAACATTTTATATTTCTTTCTTAGATAAGACTATAACTTAACTAACTAATCACAAAAGAAAAAAAAAATTGAAATAATATAAAATGAGAAAATTGAATTATTTGCTTAACTCCACATTTATTAAGCATTGATATGGATCAAATCTCTTTTCACTATAAAAGAGATTTGCATATCCAAGGAGAGATAGAAGGAGAGATTTTATCCGTCTAAAGACTTGGTAAGAAAATGACAAAATTAATTTATTAATATAAAACTTTAAAATGTTAAGAAAACCAGAAAATTAATTTATTAACATAAAACATTAAAATGTTGTAGAAATTGTTTATGGGAGACATAAAATAATACAAACATATTATTATCATAATATTAAAAGTCATATTTCATTTTATAAAAAAATATTAAGATAAATATATATTTTTTAATTTAATTATTTAACTTAGATAATAAGAAGTTAATGTGAAGTTTAGTGTATTACTCTACCCCTTTGCATGTGAAACTATAATAATATATGAAGAAAATAGAGACACTTTTTTTAATCTATAGAGATATTTTGAACTATTATATTTAAAATATATTATATTCTGGAAGGTAAAAATACATTCTTTAACATAGAATATATACTTTTGATAATTTATTAATTAATTGAGAGGAAACAAATTTTAAATATTTAAATTCAAGTAACTAGCAATTGCACCAAATGTTGCAAAGGAAACGCCGTAAGTTGATAATATAATATGGAATTTGCATTAAGAATAAAATTGTGTTGATAACATAATATGGAATTTTCATTAAGAATAAAATTGTGTTTTGCATTCAAGACAGGGTTTTACTCATCATTACTAAAATATGTATTAGAAACGATAACAACTCAATTAGATGATTTTGTCTGTTATTTTCTTACAAATGTGAAACTTATTATTTTTCCTTGTAACAACTTGTTATATGCCATACTTACCATAAATTGAATCCTTGGCACAGGAATGACTAAGTGAGATGTAGGGTTTTTGTAAGTGCATAAGATGGCTTTGTAAATGTGGGTAAAAGCAAATTGGGGCGGAATGAGATGCTTTGCATTAGTGGATCTACACCTTGTGGTAAAAAAAATATGATATTTACCTATGTTCTAAAGGCTTTTTCATTGTACAATTTGAATCATAGTAATACAACTTGAGGTTGGTTTTGTATAAATTAATGAGCCAACATCGATATTCACACTCATCCCATAATTATAGAATATATGATGGAAATTTTTGAATCTCGAGGCTACAAATATGTCTTGGAAATGATTTGGATTGAATACTCAATCTTGTGTTACACTATCCCAAACCATGATAGGAATACAACTTGAAGTTGGTTTTGTATAAATTAATGGACCAACATTGATATTCACACCCATCCCATAATTATACAAATGTGTCTTGGAATCTTATGTTACACCATCCCAAACCATTTCTTGGAAATTTTTGAATCTGAAGGCTAGAAATGTTTCTTGGAATCTTATGTTACACCATCCCAAACCATCATAGGCATACAACTTGAGGTTGGTTTTGTATAAATTAATGGGTCAACATTGATATTGACACCCATGCCATAATTATGCAATTTATGAGGGAATTTTTTGAATCTCGAGGCTACGAATGTGTCTTGGAAATGATTTGGATTGAATACGCAATCCTATGTTGCACCATCACATTTCCTCTTAAGAGTTTGATATGAAGAAAAATAGTCTTGGTATACAAGAAAGTGAATGTCATTTTAATATGGAGACATTAAGGCAGACTTAATGAAGATCAACCCCCCTACCCTTGAAAGCCATTTGAGGCTCCAATTATTGAGCTTTTTTTCAATTTTTACAAGAAGCCACTTCCAGTCCTGTAACAACCCCAATTTATGTGTTGAATTTGAAAAGTTAGACATTTGAACTTTAATCCTAAGGGGAGTGGACCCCAAAGGATAAGTATGGTGTGAATGTAATTTAATATTTAAATTGATGAAATAAATAAAATGATTGTGCATTTTGACCAAGATGAGAATTAGAGATCACTTGCCAAAACCATGAGGATGGATAAGGCAACAAATCCCCACAGTCTTTCAAAAATCCTTGAAAGAGATTAATTTAGATTTTGAGGAGGAATCTAAATTTCCCCAATGAAGAGGAAATTAATTGGGAAGAGGTAAGAAAAGCTGGAAAAGTTGAGGAACAGCATAAAACAGCTTTAAAGAGTCCCAAATGGGAATCCTAGGCTAAACAGGAAAGAAAGCATCCTGCTATTCTGGACGCAGAATTAGAAACATGCTTTGGGGAAACATGAGCTTAAATAAGCTGCTCCTAAGCAGATCAGAGGTTGATCTGTGATGGAGGTGATCTCAGCTCGGGGGTGAGTTCTGGGAGACAAAGAGGACTCTAAGGTTGGGAGGTTGGTCATTTGCAATAGTGGTATGTTTTTGAAATTCTTGTTTATTTTGATTTATTATGGTATGAATTGGCTACATATAAAATTTAAGGGAATTGTATGATTGATTTTAGTACTACATTTAACAGAATCCATCTTAAGGCTTTCACCTACCAGATTCTGTTTAGTTGTAGACCAGTAATCCATAGAGTAGAAACCCACAGAAACTCTAAACCAAAGACGGTCTAAATCTGAAGGTACTTAGTCTCCATAGATAATTAAATATTAAATTGTTTCACATATATATATACAAAGGTGAAATTATATGCTCATATGTATGTTAGAAAACTATGGTAGCAGAACTAAAAAGTGCATGGTACAATAAAAGAGAAGTAAAAACATTAGAATAATTATTGGGATTTGCTAGTGCGTGAAGAAGTTTTACTCTTTGGAAGTGTTATCTCAATTATAGCATTTATAGAGTATATTGCATTTCTAAATCTACATTTAATCCTTGAACCAAGTATCATAGCAAAATACTTAACTTATAATTAAGGTTCTCTACTCTATTTCTATCGAATACACATGTATGTGCATTCAAAAATATATATATATATAAGCACCGAGAGCTAAAACGAGAGATCATTTTAACAACTATTATAAATGAGTAGATGGTCGGAGGAAACATATAAACGAATCATATAGCCACTGGGATTAATACTAAATCATAGTTGCTATTTAATTTACTAGGCATTGTGCCTATGTCGAACAAAATAGTGAAAACGCCATATGCACAGGATGTTCATACAAAATAAGAAATCTACGTTCTGTCATTTATGAATCACAATTCCAATATCAATATTCGGCGTATGATACCATCTAGAAGTACAAAACCTATTGGTAGATAAATGCGCGTCTCACCATACAAGTCAATTATAATAGTCGGTTTTTAATCTTAAGAAGATTCGAAGAAAACACTTGAAGCAGTTATGGTACTCTGCCATCCCTGCAAAATCCAGTTCTCATATAAACACACAGATATAAAAAAAAAAAACGAAACAAGTAAATCGTAACGCATGACATCTCACTGTCAGTGACGACTCGCGTTGAAGCGAGCTAGACGGTTTAACAAAGCATTCCAGTAGCATGAAAAAGGTCATGCCAGGATTCCAGTAATGGTTGTAACAGCCAACGAAAAATTGTGTAGGTAAATGCGTAAGCAGCGAGTTACTAATTACAGTGGTTAATTAAAAACGAAACTGACATCGTATTCCCTACTAAACTGGAAGTTAACATTATACAACTTATATGAATTAAAGAGTACACAATATATCGAAAACTTGAGCCAGAGGAATAAAGGTAAAAAACCATACAGTGAGAAAAAAAAAAGGGGCCATTTCACTCTAACTGTATATGACTGAATAAATACTTAAGTTCATAGGCAGCTAGCCCAAAATTTAAACGTAGAGTTGAGAATACTTCTATGGATACATAAACAAAATGGTAAAACGAGAAAAATAGGTAGCATTACGCGGGATAGTTATCATGAGAAATGCAGGTAGTAGAAAAGCGTGTAAATGATCTCAAACCCCCTTCGCAAAACCAAATAGGACAAGTAGATCTGGAAAGATTGTAAAATGGCTGACGTAGTTATCGCCATTATCACGCGATACTAACCACAATTTAAATACAGGACCAATGTATATGCCAGCTACCCACAGTGGTTAACGGAAAACAAAATGTTAACGCCACGGTAGAAACGTGACGGGAAATCTGAAGAGCTCAGGAAACATTCACGGCTGAGTCGAGTTGGCTCACTCATGCCGAAGACCTCAGCGTAACGAGTTCCAGCACAATCGCTAAAATCAACTGCAGAATCCCTTTTTGTTTCCTGTATGAAGAAATGGGACAGTTACCAATAGACAATCGTACCCAGTCAAGAACGAAGCGAGCCAAGGAGCTAGAAACCCTTACCTTGCCACCTCCGAACACGAGCAAATCTGCGCACAGGAACCGGGTAACTGAGTGGGGTCCGTCAGTCTAGTTGGGTCATAGACCTTCCAGCATCGTAGCTCTTGAAATAAAAGAATCGGAAGAAATTTACAGAGGTTCGAACCATATTATCAAAACTAAAATAGGATAACCCGAAAGGAATAGAGGGAACATTTCGAAAATAGAATACGCTTACCTACTGCGTTGATGGCCGTCCGGTGTAGTCGGACAAGACAGAAGTCTGGGATAACGCATCTGTCATACACTAAGTTAGTGATTTAAACATCTGCATTGTCAAGCTATCTAATTCTCTTGTTTGAATCAACATTTACTTAACTGAATCGCAAAAATACAACCACAGAAACTAGAAAAGATACCAGAAAAAGAGGATCACGAATCCTTGGCTACCATAACTGCAGTATTGATTTACCTGGCCGGTAGTGACTATGAAATCCAACACAGAAAAAAAAAACCCCATCCATAGGCGCCAGAGCTTAGCAGGGTTCTGAGTGAACCGATCTTATGTAAAACATTCTGGGAGAATCATAGGAACCCTCAACGCCATCACCGTCCATCTGTCAACCAGGTAATGCGAAGGAATACCTATGAACTCTGAAACCCTCTGCATACAGCGTATCAGTACTCATGAGATGTATAAACAAATAAAATGCCACGCTGTTGACATGAGTATGTACCACAAGGAGTTTCAACAAACAAGTCGATAGAGTAAATTCAGCAGAGTGACCGGTGGAGGCATCTCACCCGAGGGTCGAGCAATTAAGGTTGCAGCGCAATCACAGGCAGTAAGTACTCTCGTGTCATCTTGTGGATAGCTGAAGTCTGAGCCATTCGGCTACGCTCGAGCCAAGTCTTCATCCCATAGCCGGCGAAAAATAACACGAAAACCCTAGCATTAAAATTGGTACTGGTAAATCGACATCGTGATTTAATTGACAGCTATTGACAGTCAGCCGAACGATCACAAATAAAATTCTATACACACAAGTACGGATGGGACAGAGTCACTCGTATGCTTTTCGTTGTGTGTCAAATCACAAATCTGAACTTTGAAAATATATATCATGAGAGGAAATCGAACCCATGTTGTGATAAGAGGTAAATTTCCGCCTACGATAAATTCACCCAACGGTTTGTTAAGGTCGCTCGACCTTAATGAATAGGGAAAAGTAATTATATGTGTTATTAAATTGTTAACATATATATATATATATATATATATATATATATATATATATATATATATATGTGTGTGTGTACCTTCAATTCATATTATTAAAGGTTTTAGATATATATATGAATTATATATGTGTTATATATATGTGTTATATATATATGTGGTATATATATGTGGGTTCAAAAAAAAATATTGTCAAAGGATGTGTGATATATATATGTGTTACATATATATGCGTTATGGGAGATTACTGAAAGATAGGCATGTCCATAGAGTCTATGCTTATATTATGTCTAGGGAGAATATCCTATGTTAATACAAAGGGTGATTGAAATTAGATACATGGTTGTAATGTATACCAGGAGGAACATTCAATGCTACTAATAAGGGATAGTGGGAAAGAACTCCTGATGTTGGTAAGAGATACTAGATGAGTAGAGGAAATTTTAACAAGACGGAATTTGAAAGTAAATTTCTGAACACCTTACTCAAACAACCAGGTGAAATAAAAACAAGGGGAACCCCAGTATATATAGATATATGTGGAAAAAAAAAAAAAAAAAAAATTCTTAAACTGGAGGTGTTACAAATGGTATCAGAGCCCAAGTTACAAAACTGGGCTGTTGTTACTGTGCTCACTGAATTCTGAATGCTAGTCTTATAAATGAACATTGTAGAAATTGTTGTTACTTCTTTCAATTTCACTGACCAATATTATGAGTGTGTATAGTGGTGAAAACATGGCTGAAGAGGGAGGAATTTATGTGGATCTACGTGATGAATTTGCTACTCCAGATCCCAATGCCCCGGTAATGGCTATGTTGCACCTGTTGCAACGAGAACTGGCTGAACTAAGAAGCCAGAATGACATGTTGTCATCAGCCAGTAAGGAGCAGGAAAAGCTCATCAGAGAACTAACTTCCCGGAATAGCCAGGAAGGCGAAGGTTCCGGAAAGAGAAAGATGGATGAGTCTGATGACGATGATGCTGCTAGACATCAACATAAACAGAAAAGAGAATTGCAGGGGGAATTCCGAAAGATCAAACCTCCCTCCTATGATGGGGAGAAGGAAGAAGATGTTGAAGCTTGGTTGCTGAACATGATCAAGTATTTCCAAGTTTATGAATATGAGAGCAATCTGAAGGCCAGAATAGCTGTGTATCAGCTACAAGGAAAGGCTACACTGTGGTGGGAAGAGACAAAAATGGTGCATGCCATTGATGAAAAGACAGTTACTTGGGAAGATTTTCAGGCTAAGTTCAAAAATCGTTATTTGAATGAACGTTATTATGATGATAAAGCTAAAGAATTTCATGAACTTAGACTAGGACAGCTCACTATCGATGAGTTTGTCACTAAGTTTACCAATTTACTGAGATATGTCCCTTACATTAGGGAAGAAAAGGCAAAGGTCCAAAGGTTTTTGAATTGCTTGCCTACTGTGTACAAGGAGAAAATTGAGTTTGACAACCCAAAGACAATGGACGAAGCGGTTAGGAAAGCAAGATTATGCTATCAGCAGTTTAAAGGTAAGGCTGAACAAGGGAAGAGCTGGCTGAACAAGGGTGAGTTCAAAGGGAAAAGACAAAAACCAGCATATCTAAGGAATTTTGGCAGAGATCATCACCGGAAAAAATTCAATAAACCAAAAGAAAGCCAAACTGCTCAGTCCCAAGTGGCTTCAAAACAAGTAGAAGGGAACAATAAAAAGGAAGGGACAGTCAGAATGAAGGAACCTTTGAAGTGTTGGGGCTGTGGAGAACCCCATATGATGAGGGACTGCCCCCATCGAAATATTCACATGATCAGCAGAGAGCGAGAGGCAACAACAGTAAATGACATAGCCAGAAATATACCAACTATCAGTGCAGCATTGGAAAACCGGCAAGCAGAACATCAAGCAACCATGGTGGAAATGGAGGGTAAGATTTATGACCTACCTATTACTGTTTTTATTGATCCAGGTGCTTCTTTGAGTTACATTAGTCCTGGAATTGTAGAAAAATGTAAAATTAAACCTGAAAAATTTCAGCAGTCATGGTTGGTACAGCTGGCCACTGGAACTAAAAGAAAAGTCACACATAAACTGCCCAAAACAGCAATACAATTAAATGGCTTTCCAACAGAAGTAAATTTGAACATATTGCCATTAGGATCCTATGACTTGCTGATAGGAATGGATTGGATGGAAAAGAAGAAAGCTCTGATGAACTGCTGGGATAAAACCCTGCATTGTGTGGATGAAGAAGGGAAACCTTTTACACTAAAAGGGAAACCAAAATCCATTTCAGTAAGACAAATATCAGCCTTACAATTAAAAAGAACAGCTAGAAAAGGATACCAAGTTTATGCAGTACATGTGGAAGAGGTAGAACAAAGAACTGAAGAAAATCTGCTGAGTGAATTACCCGTGGTAAGGGATTTCAAAGAAGTTTTCCCAGATGAGATTCCTCATCTTCCCCCCAAAAGAGAAATTGACTTTTCCATAGATTTGGTGCCGGGAGCCACACCTATTTCTCGAGCCCCCTATCGAATGAGTCCGCCTGAACTTATGGAGCTGAAGATGCAACTGCAAGAATTACTGGATAAAGGTTACATTAGACCAAGTGTGTCTCCATGGGGAGCACCGGTCTTATTTGTGAAAAAGAAGGATGGAAATTTTAGGATGTGCATTGATTATCATCAACTGAACAAGTTGACCATTAAGAATAGATATCCACTTCCTAGAATTGATGATCTTTTTGATCAAGTGAGAGGGGCCTCAGTCTTTTCCAAGATTGACTTAAGAACTAGGTATCACCAGCTCAGAATCAAGGAAGAAGACATTAGCAAAATGGCTTTTCGAACCCGGTATGGACACTACGAATTTGTAGTCCTACCTTTTGGATTGACAAATGCCCCTGCCACCTTTATGTGTCTGATGAACAGTGTGTTAAATAAGTATTTGGATAAATTTGTTCTGGTGTTCATAGATGATATTTTAGTCTACTCCAAAAACAAAGAGGAACATAAAGAACATTTGCGGATAGTGTTACAAACTTTGAAAGAAAATCAGCTATATGCTAAGTTCAGTAAATGTGAATTCTACAAGGATAAGATTCAATATTTGGGTCATATTATCTCTGAAAAAGGCCTTGCAGTTGACCCTGACAAGATAAAAGCAATTAAAGAATGGCCGGTTCCAACTGATGTTTCAGCAGTAAGGTCATTCATGGGAATAGCAGGCTATTATCGTAGATTTGTGGAGAGATTTTCTGCCATAGCACATCCCATCACTTCATTTCAAAGAAAGGGTGTCAAGTTCGTGTGGACTGAGAAATGTCAAAGCAGTTTCGAACAATTAAAAGAAAAACTTATTTCAGCCCCTATATTAAAAATTGCTGATCCTGATAAAGAGTTTGTTGTATGTACAGATGCTTGCAGAGAAGGGCTAGGAGGAGTCCTATTGCAGGAAAATTCAGTTATTGCATATGAATCTAGAAAACTGAAAATACATGAACAGAATTATAGTGCATATGATTTAGAATTTGCAGCTGTTATCCATGCCCTGAAAATGTGGCGGCACTATCTTCTGGGGAAAAAGTTCACATTGATGACTGATCATCTAAGCCTCAAATATTTCTTCTCCCAAACTGACCTGAATGCAAGACAAGCCAGATGGCTGTCCTTTTTAAGTGAATTTGATATGGACATAAAGCATATCAAGGGAAAATAAAATAAAGTTGCTGATGCATTAAGTAGAAACGCTTGTCAAAATTTAAACAGAATTGGGAGTAGTGCCCAGATGGAGGTAGAGGAATTGGTGAGAAAAGCAGCAAATCAAGATCCCAACTATGAAACACTCTTGGTGAAACTACAGAAAAGGGATAAAACTGATTTCACTCAAAATCAAAAATGGCTACTCTATTACAAAAACAGATTGTATATTCCAAATGTAGAGTCATTAAAAAGAGAAATTTTAGATGAATATCACAAACAGCCCTATGCAGGACATCCAGGATACCAAAAGATGTTAACAGCCTTGAAAAAGAAGTTGTTCTGGCCAGGAATGAAGAGAGATGTGGCAGATTATTTAAGTAGATGTATGGAATGTCAATTAGTCAAAGTTGAGCATCAACACCCAGCAGGGCTTTTAAACCCTTTGCCAATTGCAGAATGGAAATGGGACACAGTCTCCATGGATTTTATAACAGAATTACCCAAAACTAAATATCAACATGATTCTGTAATGGTAGTAGTAGACACTCTCACAAAAGCTGCCCACTTTATACTAGTAAAGTCTACCTTTGGGACAGCTCAAGTAGCAAATGTATTCTTGAAGGAGGTAGTAAGGCTTCATGGGGTGCCAAAGGTAATTGTTTCTGACCGAGATGCTAAGTTTACAGCAGCGTTTTGGAAAGGATTGTTTGGAGGGATGGGTACTAAGCTGAATTTCAGTACTGCCTATCACCCTCAAACTGACGGGCAAACAGAAAGGACGAATCAAATTTTGGAGGATATGTTGAGAATGTATGTGATGGATAGACCATCAAAGTGGGAGGAGTATCTGCATTTAGCTGAATTTTCCTATAATAACAGTTACCAATCTTCTATTAAAATGAGTTTGTTTGAGGCATTATATGGAAGAAAGTGTCGTACTCCTTTGAGCTGGAGCCAACCAGAAGATAAATTAATGCTGGGACCTGATGCCTTACAAGAAATGGAAAGAATTGTTAAACAGATACAAAGGAATATCAAGACAGCACAAGATCGCCTGAAAAGCTATGCTGATAAGAAAAGGGTGCACCGGGAATTCAAAGAAGGGGATCATGTGTATTTGCGCATCAAACACAAAAAGATCACACTTTATGCTGGAAGTTGTGCAAAACTTGCTCCTAGATATTGTGGGCCTTTTGAAATTTTAGAAAGGGTGGGACCAGTGGCTTACAAGCTGGCCTTACCACCCCATGTTAGAGTGCATGATGTGTTTCATATTTCATTATTAAAAAGATATGTACATGATGATTCTCACATAGTTGATTGGAATGTTGTACAGGTGGAACCAGAAGGGGAGTTTCTGCCAGAACCGCTTCAAATATTGGAGCGGGAAGAAATTGAATTGAGAAATAGAACAGTAGCCAGAGTAAAAGTGCAGTGGAAGCACTTTACTGCTGAAGAAGCTACCTGGGAAAGGGAAGCGGAAATGATGGAAAAATATCCATTTTTGTTTAAGTGAACTCTGGTAGTTGAATAACAACACCGAGGATGGTGTTTATTTTCAGAGGGGGAATATGTAACACCCCCAATTTATGTGTTGAATTTGAAAAGTTAGACATTTGAACTTTAATCCTAAGGGGAGTGGACCCCAAAGGATAAGTATGGTGTGAATGTAATTTAATATTTAAATTGATGAAATAAATAACATGATTGTGCATTTTTACCAAGATGAGAATTAGAGATCACTTGCCCAATCCATGAGGATGGATAAGGTAACAAATCCCCACAATATTTCAAAAATCCTTGAAAGAAATTAATTTAGATTTTGAGGAGGAATCTAAATTTCCCCAATGAAGAGGAAAGTAGTTGGGAAGAGGTAAGAAAAGCTGGAAAAGCTGAGGAAAAGCATAAAACAGCTTTAAAGAGTCCCAAATGGGAAGCCTAGGCTAAACAGGAAGGAAAGCATCCTGCTATTCTGGACGCAGAATTAGAAACATGCTTTGGGGAAACATGAGCTTAAATAAGCTGCTCCTAAGTAGAGCAGAGGTTGATCCGTGATGGAGGTGATCTCAGCTCGAGGGTGAGTTCTGGGAGACAAAGAGGACTCTAAGGTTGGGAGGTTGGTCAATTGCAATAGTGGTATGTTTCTGCAAATTTTTGTTCATTTTGATGTATTATGGTATGAATTGGCTACATATAAAATTTAAGGGAATTGGTATGATTGATTTTAGTACTACATTTAACAGAGTCCATCCTAAGGCATTCACCTTCCAGATTCTGTTTAGTTGTAGACCAGAAATCCATAGAGTAGAAACCACAGAAACTCTAAACCAAGGTCGGTTTAAATCTGAAGTTACTTAGTCTCCATAGATAATTAAATATTATCTTGTTTCACATATATATATATATATATACAAAGGTGAAATTATATGCTCATATGTATGTTAGAAAACTATGGTAGCAGAACTGAAAAGTGCATGGTACAATAAAAGAGAAGTAAAAACATTAGAATATGTATTGGGATTTGCTAGTGCGTGAAGAAGTTCTACTCTTTGGAAGTGTTATCTCAATTATAGCATTTATAGAGTATATTGCATTTCTAAATCTACATTTAATCCTTGAACCAAGTATCATAGCAAAATACTTAACTTATAATTAAGGTTCTCTACTCTATTTCTATCGAATACACATGTATGTGCATTCAAAAATATATATATATATAAGCACCGAGAACTAAAACGAGAGATCATTTTAACAACTATTATAAATGAGTAGATGGTCGGAGGAAACATATAAACGAATCATATAGCCACTGGGATTAATACTAAATCATAGTTGCTATTTAATTTACTAGGCATTGTGCCTATGTTGAACAAAATAGTGAAAACGCCATCTGCACAGGATGTTCATACAAAATAAGAAATCTACGTTCTGTCGTTTATGAATCACAATTCCAATATCAATATTCGGCGTATGATACCATCTAGAAGTACAAAACCTATTGGTAGATAAATGCGCGTCTCACCATAAAAGTCAGTTATAACAGTCGGTTTTTAATCTTAAGAAGATTCGAAGAAAACACTTGAAGCAGTTATGGTACTCTGCCATCCCTGCAAAATCCAATTCTCATATAAACACACAGATATAAAAAAAAAAAAAACGAAACAAGTAAATCGTAACGCATGACATCTCACTGTCAGTGACGACTCACGTTGAAGAGAGCTAGACGGTTTAACAAAGCATTCCAGTAGCATGAAAAAGGTCATGCCAGGATTCCAGTAATGGTTGTAACAGCCAACGAAAAATTGTGTAGGTAAATGCGTAAGCAGCGAGTTACTAATTACAGTGGTTAATTAAAAACGAAACTGACATCGTATTCCCTACTAAACTGGAAGTTAACATTATCCAACTTATATGATTTAAAGAGTACACAATATATCAAAAAATCAAGCCAGAGGAATAAAGGTAGAAACCATACAGTGAAAAAAAAAGGGACCATTTCACTCTAACTGTACATGACTGAATAAATACTTAAGTTCATAGGCAGCGAGCCCAAAATTTAAACGTAGAGTTGAGAATACTTATATAGATACATAAACAAAATGATAAAACGAGAAAAATAGGTAGCATTACGCTGGATAGTTATCATGAGAAATGAAAGTAGTAGAAAAGCGTGTAAATGATCTCAAACACCCTTCGCAAAACCAAATATGACAAGTAGATCCGGAAAGATTGTAAAATGGCTGACGGAGTTATCGCCATTATCACGCGATACTAACCACAATTTAAATACAGGACCAATGTATATGCCAGCTACCCACAGTGGTTAACGGAAAACAAAATGTTAACGTCACGGTAGAAACGTGATGGGAAAACTGAAGAGCTAAGGAAACATTCACGGCTGAGTCGAGTTGGCTCACTCATGTCAAGACTCCCGCGTAACGAGTTCCAAAGACAATCGCTAAACTCAACCTAATCCCTTTTTTTTTTCCCGAGCAAAGAAATGGAGAATACTACCAGACAATCGTACCTTACCAAGAACGAAGCGAGCCAAGGAGCTAGAAACCCTACCTTGCCACCTCCGAACACGCAGCAACTGCGTACGTGAACCGTGTAACTGAGTGGGGTCCGTCAGTCTAGTTGGGTCATAGACCTTCCAGCATCGTAGCTCTTGAAATAAAAGAATCGGAAGAAATTTACAGAGGTTCGAACCATATTATCAAAACTAAAATAGGATAACCCGAAAGGAATAGAGAGAACATTTCGAAAATAGAATACGCTTACCTACTGCGTTGATGGCCGTCCGGTGTAGTCGGACAAGACAGAAGTCTGGCATAACGCATATGTCATACACTAAGTTAGTGATTTAAACATCTGCATTGTCAAGCTATCTAATTCTCTGGTTTGAATCAACATTTACTTAACTGAATCGCAAAAATACAACCACAGAAACTAGAAAAGATACCAGAAAAAGAGGATCACGAATCCTTGGCTACCATAACTGCAGTATTGATTTACCTGGCCGGTAGTGACTATGAAATCCAACACAGAAAAAAAAAACCCCATCCATAGGCGCCAGAGCTTAGCAGGGTTCGGAGTGAACCGATCTTATGTAAAACATTCCGGGAGAATCATAGGAACCCTCAACGCCATCACCGTCCATCTGTCAACCAGGTAATGCGAAGGAATCCCTATGAACTCTAAAACCCTCTGCATACAGCGCATCAGTACTCATGAGATGTATAAACAAATAAAACGCCACGCTGTTGACATGAGTATGTACCACAAGAAGTTTCAACAAACAAGTCGATAGAGTAAATTCAGCAGAGTGACCGGTGGAGGCATCTCACCCGAGGGTCGAGCAATTAAGGTTGCAGCGCAATCACAGGCAGTAAGTACTCTCGTGTCATCTTGTGGATAGCTGAAGTCTGAGCCATTCGGCTACGCTCGAGCCAAGTCTTCATCCCATAGCCGGCGAAAAATAACACGAAAACCCTAGCATTAAAATTGGTACTGGTAAATCGACATCGTGATTTAATTGACAGCTATTGACAGTCAGCCGAACGATCACAAATAAAATTCTATACACACGAGTATGGATGGGACAGAGTCACTCGTATGCTTTTCGTTGTGTGTCAAATCACAAATCTGAACTTTGAAAATATATATCATGAGAGGAAATCGAACCCATGTTGTGATAAGAGGTAAATTTCTGCCTACGATAAATTCACCCAACGGTTTGTTAAGGTCGCTCGACCTTAATGAATAGGGAAAAGTAATTATATGTGTTATTAAATTGTTAACATATATATATATGTGTACCTTCAATTCATATTATTAAAGGTTTTAGATATATATATGAATTATATATGTGTTATATATGTGTTATATATATATGTGGTATATATATATGTGGATTCAAAAATATTGTCAAATGATGTGTGATATAGATGTGTTACATATATATGCGTTATGTGAGGTTACTGAAAGATAGGTATGTCCATAGAGTCTATACTTATATTATGTCTAGGGAGAATATCCTATGTTAATACAAAGGGTTATGGAAGTTATATACATGGTTGTAATGTATACCAGGAGGAACATTCAATGCTACTAATCAGGGATAGTGGGAAATAACTCCTGAAGTTGGTAAGAGATACTAGATGAGTAGAGGAAATTTTAACAAGATGGAAATTGAAAGTAAATTTCTGAACACCTTACTCAAACAACCAGGTATAACCAAAAAAAAAAAAAAAATTCTTAAACCGGAGGCGTTACAAGTCCTGTATCTGGTATTTATCAGGTTTGAGGTGAAACCCCAAATATTTAAAGTTATCCTGATGGGATTTGACATCAAAATGTTGAAGGCCTTCAATTCTTCCCACCTCCTCTAAAGACAGACCCGAAGTGGTTTGGGTCAATTTTGATCATTTATTTTGAGTCCCGTAGCTTTCAAGAAAAGATCCAAGATACTCCTGATGGTTCGACAATCCTCCATACTTCCATTGCAAAAAAGAAGGATATCATCTACAAAAAGTAGGTGAGTAACCCAAAGGTTGACCGCAACTTCAATTCCTTTTAGATTGCCTTGTCTCTTAGCTTTGTGAGATAGGGCACCCTCGCATTAAACCTCTCTCAGGGTGGAAGAAAGAAGTGGCAGTGTCATTGATCAAGATAGCAATAGAGGATGAGGTAACACAGCTCTTGACCCATCTGAAAAAATCGAATCTAAAGCCCAGGTGAGTCAGCAAAAGTCGCAAATACATCGAACTGATTTTGTCATAAGCCTTTGAGAGGTCGATTTTGACAATTGCCCCTTTCTTACCACTTTTCTTAAGGCTATGGAGCGATTCTTGGGCAACTCCTACTGCTTCGTGAATCTTTCTTCCATCCAAAAAACCAAATTGTTAAGGGGAGATATGCTTGGAGAGGAAAGGCTTAATTCTTGAGGCAATGACTTTTGCAATAATTTTGTAGATAGAAGTGCAAAAGGAGATGGGAAGAAAGTCATCAAAATTGTTTGGATGGTCGGATTTGGGGATTAGGGCTAGGAAGGTTGCATTGAAGGGTTTGAAGATAGATCCATAAACCCGAGACTCCACTACAACAACCAATTCATCCCCAATAGATTCAAAAAAGTGCTGAAAAAAATTCTACAGTCCATCTGTCCGGACCTAGGCTCTTATCCTTTTGCATAGTCTTAAGAATGTCTTCCACCTCCTGCTTAGAGACTGGTTCCACGATGGCATCATTTCCTTCTTCGTCAATGTAGCGAGGGAAAAATTGGGCCACTTTGATTACTTCCACTATAGAAACTTCCATTGGAGCTTTGAATAGGGCTTTAAAATAATTCGTACCAAGGTTTGCCAATTCTTCAAAGGATTTGGCCATGTTTCCATCCTCCTTTAGAAGTTCACAAATGGTATTCGAGTTTTTCTGGCCTTTCACATAATTCTAGAAGAACTTTGTGTTTTCATCTCCTGCTTGCATCCAGATGGCTCGAATTTTCAACCTCCAGCTTTCTTCCCTAAGTTGAAGAATTTGTCGACAGGAGGCTTCCAACTCTTTAATTCTGGCCCTTGACTCCAAAGAAGCATAATTAGCGCTTACTGGGTCTTCCAACGTGTCTAGTTCGGAGTTTACCTTTTTGAGTTCCTCCTCCTCCTGTAATTTCTTCTGGAGGGCCCATTCTTTGGTAGCGCGCTTCATTCTATTAAGGTTGTCCATAAAACAAGAGCTTATATTTCCCTCAGAAGTGAGGGCGTCCTTCTGCCAAGTAGCGTGAAAAATATTAATGTAAGATTCATCTTGTCACATCACCCTCTCTACACACCAAATTTTTTTTTTTCTCGCTTCCTTTTGTTAAATTTAACTTGCCCACATTAACTTTCCTACCTACATCTCCTTCCTTTGGTGGAAAAAAACATAAAATTAAGTAAGAATACCCTACATGTTTTAACACCTTAACAAAGCTAACTATATATGAAATTTCTTTCATCACCCTATCATGTATCCCTTATTTTATATCACCATACGATAATTCTTATATAAAGTGGAATGTATAACTTGTTCCCCACCAAATGTTTTTCCATTAAACATTGAACGTTATACCGAAATACATTGAGGCTTTGCATTTTGTATAGGATAAGATCGAACTACTCGTATTAATTGTTAAACTAATTGGAGTCCACAATCTACCCATAGACGTTCCACTGACCCTTTGTGATTTCCATAGTACGACGTATGATAACCTATGTGTTGGTCAATTTTACACGCTATGATTTTATTTCAGGACCACGTCTTTTCTGATGCCAGTCGGTTGATTTGTTTTTCTTTGTGTCAACAACGCTTGTACTATCTTTTCGTTTATTTGTGTTGCATAACTGACACGTCAGGGAGAGTTCGCATGCCGATTTGGAATTTGGATCTGTGTGATCTATCAGCATTTAAACCCTTGCTTCACTGAACTGGTTATGGATGTTAAGTACTACGATTTCTGGTCTATGAATACTGATCACACTGTGAGTAGTACGATGAGTTCCTATTGAATTTAATGTCTCAATCCCTCTCGGGATTTCTTTGGGCGTACCCATCCTGGAGTCTTGTCTGTCGCGAATCCCAATCCGAGTTTATTTCCACGCTCATCCCTACACGTGGATGGCTAGCGATTTCTAGAGTTAGGGTTTCATACTCTGTTATTATCTCCTGTTCTCATTCCAGAGTTTCATTTTGCCTGGGTGGCGTTCTTCGTTTCTCTTGGAACTGGTTTCGCACAGTATTACAACTTCGTGAGTTTGCGACAGGGCACTCGTTCACTCTATCAACACAGGTAAGATCTGTTTTTACCTAGTTTATCGGGTCCGCAAGTAATGCTTGTTACGTCTTCTTTCTATTGCGAAACAATTTCAGTGGTCGATACTGCTCGGTTTTGGCTTATGCGTGCTGGTTTCCTTCTACTACAGCCACGTAGGATCGAAGCCCTCAAGATGGCGTTCTGGAAGTTACTCGCCACGCTCTTCAGAAAAATCTGTAAGATAGGTATCATCGTTTATGATCACTGGTTTTATTTCCGCTGTCTCCCATACCCAATCTGTTTGGTTTGATTTAAGAACTATAAATCTGTAGGTGTCTCAGCTAATCCCATTCCGATGTATACCTATGGTTCATATACGAATTTCGATTTACTCCAATGATTCGCATGTGGTTGCAAGTTTCACGATGACAAATAGGGATCTTCCTTATGGGAGCGACCGGCCTGGTCTACTCTCATCGTGACCTTGCCGCCATCAGGTTTAAAACGCAACTCACTTTGTAAAGGTTGGTTATATCGTCTCACGCGCAATCCATTTACTTTCCCCTTCTCGCAGTGTTTGTTTCAGTGATTCTAGGTTGGCTCTCGGCGTAACACCACAGGTATCAATCTTGCTTACTGCGTTTTTATTTCTTCCTTTTCTATAGTCCCTCGGTGGGTATCTTTTATTTTGGACCAATAACTTCATGCTAACAAACATTTCGGTTTATTGCAGGTGTGTAAAAGTCTGCTAGGGCAGCTAAGTGGTTACCCCAATTTCTTTGCCTCTGGCGATTTCGGTCGGCTGATTTCTGTCTGTCGTTATTACGCAGGTTCTGCAAAATATTTCAACGATCTTTCACACGGATTGTTTCTTGTTTGCTGTAGACGTACCTATTTCGTCTTTCTTGTTTTTATTTGCTACACAATGGCCGTGGCCATGGGGTTGTATAGGGACATTTAAAACGCTGTGGCTCCTCGCGGAACGATGCGACTAAGCTCGATCAGTTTCGTTCCTCTATGGTTGTTTTGTTTTTGGTCTCAGTCGATTAAGGGGGCGGAGTAAATTTCTAGGATTACTCATGGAAATACTCTTCTTATTTGGTATTCCTTAATGTTGTTGGTAAGCAATTTGCCTAGTTCAGGATGAGTGAATATCACTTTCCCGAAACTGAGTCATATGGATATTTGCATTTTGTTTCATGATCTCTTGGTTTGCTTACCGAGTATTCAGAGCTGTAGTATAAGCTGTGGTCTGACTGTTGCATCGATTCGTGGGTTAATGGTAGTTATTTGAATCCTCTCTCTTTCTGTTCAAACGTTTTATGCGAAGAAATTCTATTTTGTTTTTGAGTGAATAGTTGCCAACTCAGAATATATTTATTCTTTAAATATGAAAGAAAGATTTTACATTTTCTCCTTACCCTAGCAGTTCATATTTTTGTAAATCTGCTTGCTTTCTACAGTGGTATAGTGTCCTCGTAGCAAATGTTGAAAGACATTTTTTTTCTTTCTATTGGGGTTTTCTTGGAAATGTCGAATACAATTAAATTTTTCCATCTTCATATCATCTATTAATTTTGTTGTTGCCTAACAAGAGGTTTCCATACTATCCATGATTTTAAATAGTATCGGATCAGGTAGTTCAACTCGGAATATGTAGATTCTATTTAGCAACAGTTCTCTCTTAACTACCGAATGTCTTAATACAGTCATGGATGTCCAGGATATAACTTTTCCTTTTTGGTTACTGTAATAATCTCAACTTAGGAGCATTCCTTATGATCTGCTCCTTCTATTCGGAGATTTCAGGAGTTACCCGACACTAATGCATTTCTTTCTAGTTGTTCGTGAGTTTGGTATATAGAAATGATCCCAACAGGTAACTATTTATGAACAGCCTATGGTAATGAAATATTCACTCATTCTGCTAGAGTATTTAACTGTTTGCATGCTAAAATAATTCCCCTTTTTTTTTTCCTGATGTTTACGTATGGGAAATGGAAAATTCTTGATATCAGTCCATGCAATCTCTACCTTTATTTATTAATGCACAGTGAGTTATAATTTACTTAATGCTACTATTCACTATAGTGCAGAGGCTCTAGCTTTTCTATTTCCTATATATAGATCAGAATTAATTTATGAAACATAGACAGATTAAGCTACTCAAAATGTTCATGTGGAGATAAGTATCCTCAGATCTGACCAGCACTGGTTCAGAAATTCTGTTGGATTCTATTCCACAGATTTTTATAATCTACAACCATACAGAATTCTAAAGTTGAATGCCTTGCAAATAATTCTGTTAAATGTAGAATATATGTTTTACTGTAATACAAATTTTTATATGTAGCCAATTCATACTAATTGAAGTAAATCCATCCATAAATTGAAAACATACCACTCAAGCAGTTGACCAACCTCCCAACCTAAGAGTTCTTCTGTCTCCCAGAACTCACCCCCGAGCTGAGATCATCTCCTAGGACAGATCAACCTCTAACCTGTACCAGAGCAGCTTATTTAAGCTATTATTCCCCAAAGCATGTTTATAATTCTGCGTCCAGAATCTCAGGATGCTTTTCTTCCTGTTTGCCTAGGCTTCCCAATTTAGGGACTCTTTAAAGCTGTCTTAAGCTTTTCCTCAGCTTTTATAGCTTTTTACCTCTTCCCAACTACTTTCCTCTTCATTGGGGAAATTCAGATTTTTCCTCAAAAATCTAAATTTAACATAAATTTCTTTCAAGGATTTTTGAAAGATTGTGGGGAAATATTTGCCTCATCCCTCCTCATGGATTTAGCAAGTGATCTCATAAATCTCTTTTTGGTCAACCTTCCCAACAACATTTTATTCATTTCCTCAATTTAAATATTTAATTACATTCACAAAACATTCATCCTTTTGGGTCCACTCCCCTTAGGATTAAAGTTCAAATGTCTAACTTTGAAATTCAACCACATAAATTGGGGGTGCTACACATCCTTCAGCCAGGAAGAGTTGAATTTTAATGGGATTCCCAGCTTCTTTCCTTCTCCTTTCATTTCCAGAAGGATTGGGAAGTGATCAGAAATACCCCCGACTCTGGTCTATAAACCGACAATTTCTCGGCCCAAGCTTCACACAAAATATAACGATCCAACTTTTTTGGCACCTAGTCATCCCCTACTCGTCAATTTCTCCAGGTAGGACGAGGTTTGATGAGGGGGACATCCACTAGATGAGATATCGCCAATTTGTTCCAGAAAAAATCTGAGAGGGGGTCCGGTCTGGTGAAGGCTCCCCAAGATTTAGCTTCCCCCAAGGAGAATTTTAGATCTCCATTGATTATCAGATTTGGGTGGGAGAGGCAAGAAGTCCAGAAAAAATGGTTCTAGAAATGTTCCTTGTCCACACAGGGTCCATAAATGTTCAAAGAGAGGAAAAAGAGGCTAAGTTCATTCGAGAAAAGTTCCAAAGCCAAACAGTTTTTCCCGACTCCCCAGGAGGAAACTTATCTAAGATTCTTCGAGTTAAAACCCCGAGACCACACCCCTAGATCTCGCTAGTTGCATCAAGAGGATGAAAAACCCAGCCAGGCATCATTTTTGAGAGAGCACTAATCACTTCATCCCCTTTCCCTAAATTCTCCTGCGGCATAATGACATCCAGATTATGGGAACGAGTAATTCTCTAAGAGCTAGCTTTTTTGGCTGGCTAGCTAAGCCCCTGTAGTTGAAAGAGAGAAAGTTCATTGAAAACCTTAGGTAGGTGGCGACTCTACTCTAAGCACCCCAGGTATTGACAACTGCTTCCCATCTGCTATATCAACGACAGCCTGCAGTTGGGCCTTAGACAGATTGGATTTTCTTCCCCTCAACTTCCTTGGCCCACAAGCCATAGGGTCCGAAGCAAGCCCACCAATAGCCATCCCTTTCCCTTTCCTATTGGCCAAAGGTCGAATGTTGTAGGGAGGGTTTTTAGGAACAAGAATCTGGGAGTTAGGGGGGCCGGGTCATCATAACAGTAGGGGAGGATAGGTGCAGAGGGATTTGGGACAGAAATAATAACACTATTGGAAGACGAATTAGAGAGGTTTAAGACAGAGAGATCGTTTAGGATCTGCCTGGAAGGACCAGGCCCAATGTAAAAAGCGTACAAAGATGAAAAATCAGAGGAGCATAAGGAGAAAGGAGGAATAGGAGACGTACCCGCCTGAGACACCCCAACATGTTCGAAAATTGAGCGGGGAGACAGAAGGTTGTTGGATCATCAGATGGTGCGGGTGAACAGATAGCCCCTCTCGCTTGAGCTCGCACCAAGACCTCCTCGCTTTCCAAAATCTTTGTCTACTCGCAGAGTGTATGAACACCTCCCGCTTCCCGACCCTCCTCTACGCACAAAGAAACATCCTCCGCTTACAAGTTTTCTTATGTCTACGACGACGTCCATGGCCGAGAGGGCACTCCTTCGCTAGGTTCCCATACTTATGGCAAAGATTGCAGCGAAAAAGGAAGGTTCTCATAGTCCAAAGATCTGCAGAAATTCTAAATCCTTGTACTTCATTGTCTTTGCATCTGCCAAACCCTCGTTGGGGTTAAGGCTAACCAGGATTCGAGCCACACTCCTGTCCCTTGACTAGATATACGATTTGTCCACCTCCAAGAATTTTTCCAGAGTGTTTCCAATGGAAATGAAAACTAAGTCAGTCCAAAACTGCATCGGGAGAACAGGGATTTTGACCCAAATTGGTGACTCCGCCATCTTTTCCTTCTGAGCATCGAAAAGAGGTGTCCATCGACGGAAGAGGATTGGTCTCTTGCCAAAGAACTAGTTCCTACCCAGGACCCAATCCACATGGTCTTTACTGTCAAATTTGATGCTAAACCACCCCCACCCGGCTAAAATTGTGATCTCTCGTGGGCTGACTAGGGGCTTCTTTTCCATTCACTAAGGACTTAATTAGAGATATAATCCGTTTCGAATACTTCGCCTCTCACACTTCCAACCAAGATAGTTTTTAGAAGCTTCCATGGCTTCTTCTACACCGATGTCCACACCCAAAAGACAGACTTGGTCGATTTTCTTTTTTTATTAATGAGCTCTTATTTTTTCCTTTTAGCCCCCCACTACTTCCTTGATCCCCTCCCCTTTCCGGGAAGTGTAGTAACAAAGAGCATTCGCTTTCCGGAGGGCACAGGCGACCTCGGTCGCCTTTCTTCGAAACCTTTGGACCCTCTCGTATCCTCCCATCCTTCCTCGCTCGCGCCCTAGTCTCGGAACCAACCCCTTGTGCGGATCCGACCCTTGAATCCTAGAAGACAAGACTCGGGGGGATTTGTCTATCGCTTCTGTTCGAGGAAACCTCGACTAGCTTAGATGTGAGAGCCGCTCCAAAAGGTACACTTGCAACCGACCCACCTCCGACTTGAGAAAGCCCTATATGAGGGAGCATAGGAGGCAAAAAACTCCCAGGGAAAGGGGCCTTGACTCACGCAGCCCTTACGAAAGCCAACCCGAAAACCCTTAGAGTAACCTCCCCGAGAAGCTCTTCCGCAGGGTCTTACTCTCTAAAGCTACAAGCCCATGAAAATAGAAACTACTAACAATATCCTCAAGCCCACCAAATGAGGACAGAAAAAGAAGCATTACCTTGATTCACCGTCGGGGCAAACAGCCTTGAAGAAGGCAGAGCCGATCTATCCCTACCTTCGGGTTCGTGGGAGAAGCTCACGAACCGGTTCAAGGGAGAAGTCCGCCCTCCAACACCCGCTCCAAGTACTCTGGAGGGTTTCTTCTAACGGACCAGCCCTAGATGAAAACCCATCCACCACCCACATCCT
Organism: Pinus albicaulis; assembly: GCA_034641835.2. NCBI lineage: Eukaryota > Viridiplantae > Streptophyta > Pinopsida > Pinales > Pinaceae > Pinus > Pinus albicaulis. The sequence goes on along the minus strand of CM076584.1, from coordinate 608,814,104 downwards.
CACTAAGAACTTGCAGGTCGGCACGATTTGGAAAGAAAAGATCGAGATTTTTCTCAGAGACATCGTGCCCCCCAACACGTAAGGAGATCTTTCCGGTGCCGGCTCAAGCTCCACAGACTCGCTCGTCAAAACCCATCTTGTCGACTCAGCTATTCTTCTTAAACCGACAGAGTGAAAGTGCCAAACCCGCTCCGGGAACGAAAACCCTAATAGAAAAAACACCGTCGCAAGGAACGAGAAACGCCAAAATTAGAAAAAAACCATTGTTTAACCGATTAATCAACCTCGTAGTGCCGGCCACTGAGCAGGTGCCTTGAGGGGAGTGCCGATTGTCCCAGGAGATGATTTAGAAGCTACAACGGTCGGATTCCTGTTGCATCAGGGAGAAACTTTCTAGGGCCAGACGGCCTACAGCCGAGGCCTGAAGACTTTAGGGTTTCCATCCTTCTTGCTCCTTCACCCTTAAAATTATTTTATTATTATTAATTAAAAAAATTAATATATGAGCTAAACATATATGCATTTAAATATCGTTTTAACCCACTTTATCCTTGATATTATAATCTTATAAATATGATTTGTTACCATTCCATGAGCTAACAACATGGATTATCAATACTACATACTAAAAAAACCATATCTCATTTCATATGACATTTTTTTAAATTGGTAAATTTAATTAAAAAATAGAAAGGGCATAACTACTTTTGAAATTAATCTCAACTTTGGGTGTGTGAAAACTACTTAGTATTCAATGGAGTATTTAACCCTACCATCCACTTCTTAACACTATCATCCACTTAATAATGATTGATAGTTAAATTAAAATTATGAAAACTCTATGAACACTCAATTCCACAAGTGTTACATAACCTTTTATATTTGTTTCTTAGATAAGACTTCAACTTAACTAACTAATCACAAAAGAAATAATTTAATTTTGAAATAATATAAAATGAGAAAATTGAATTATTTGCTTAACTCCACATTTATTAAGCATTGATATGGATCAAATCTCTTTTCACTATAAAAGAGATTTGCATATCCAAGGAGAGATAGAAGGAGAGATTTTATCCGTCTAAAGACTTGGTAAGAAAATGACAAAATTAATTTATTAATATAAAAATTTAAAATGTTAAGAAAACCAAAAAATTAATTTATTAACATAAAACTTTAAAATGTTGTAGAAATTGTTTATGGGAGACATAAAATAATACAAAGATATTATTATCATAATATTAAAAGTCACATTTCATTGTATAAAAAAAATATTAAGATAAATATATATTTTTTAATTTTAATTATTTAACTTAGATAATAAGAAGTTAATGTGAAGTTTAGTGTATTACTCTACCCCTTTGCATGTGAAACTATAATAATATATGAAAAAAAATATATACACTTTTTTTTAATCTATAGATATATTTTGAACTATTATATTTAAAATATATTATATTTTGGAAGGTAAAAAATACATTCTTTAGCATAGAATATATACTTTTGATAATTTATTAATTAATCGAGAGGAAACCAATTCTAAATATATAAATTCAAGTAATTATATTGTAAACGTCATAATCATTTATATTTATATTTTTTAAATAATAAGTAGAGTTTTGTATTTAAATATGGTGTGGTCAAAACATATAGTTTAAAATTTTTTTTAATCTATCAAAATTTACTCATTCATTATATTGGATATAATCACTCTTCTGGAGTGTTTGCTGAACAATTCTAATTCCAAGTATTTCATATATATATATATATATATATATATATATATATATATATATATATATATATATATATATATATATATAATTCCGTTATCTTCTATATGTCACCATTCTTCTTGAATCTTGAATTTATGCTTTAAGGCATTTCCTTTGCAAGATCTGGTACAATTTCTAGTTGTAATCATTTTTTAATAGATAAATACAAGCATGGATGTCCATATAAAGATTTAAAATATAATTTTTTTAATAATAAATGTTTGCCTTTTTTTACAATATTTAAGGGTTTTAGCTAGACTCGCATGTTTTTTTTCTTAAATTATTGTTGTGTTGTTTTTATGGCATGAGCACAATGGTTAAATTATTGTTGTGTTGCTTTTATGACATGAGCACAATGCTTTTACCTGATCCTCGCACCATATTTTTGAACTTGAATTTGATGGTGGGAGCCCCATAACACTATTATTTTATATGGTTATCTTTCATTTGTTCTCCATCTATAATATTGTTTTTACTATTCATTCTATTATGTATTTTATGATATATGGATGTAAAGCTTGTATTTCTCCTAATAGGAACACATGAATAAGTTAATCTATAGTATTGTTTTCACTATTCATTCTATTTTGTATTTTATGATGTATGTATGTAAATCTTGTATTTCTCCTAATAGGAACACCCCGAATACGTTAATCTATATGGGCGTTTGGATTTAGAATTCTGGTTTGAATATATGTTAACAAAAATTGGAGTCTCTTAATTCATTATCATATGTATGAGACAATGTTATCATTGTGCATCCATTTAAGGAATCTCTATGCAAATTGGGCATATGAACCATTCAATTTAGGAATTTCCAAGTCATAGTTTGTCACTTAGAGATTGACACTCATAAAAAAAATTCTTTGTATGTGTCTACCTATTGACAAGGGTCAATACATATATTTGGGTATGTCCAATTGAACAAGGAAGGTTTCAAGTTTTTTATATAAAATAAATATTTCATTTGATGCTTAGAATTGAAAAAAAAATACCAACATGCTTATGTATTGGACATGCATTCATTTTCACCGAGCATCTCAAAGTAGGTGAGTTGCATAGAGAGATAATCAAGCCACCGCTATCAATTCCAAATGGCCTTATGACGATTTTGTTGGACTAAGTCCTATTTTTTTTGTCTTTCGTTCTAGTAAGATGAATGAACAACTCTAGAATCACCATGGTTCTCTCTACTCGAAGCGTTTACGCCACTATTGTTCTAGGACATGGAACTATGTGAAGGGGAAGTTGGTTCATCGATAGAATCCACTTCTCAAACAAATTTCTAAGCTATTGTTCCTAGTGTTGCTTACCATTCCCTTGGTAGTGCGGGCCAATGGAGGAAAATTACAAAGTAGAAAGTATTCTCGAAATTAATGAAATAACAAAGTTGGACGATGACCACCATCTCAAACTTCAACATTTTAGCGTTTTAGAGACTCATTATGATTTTTATATTCTTGCCAAGCAAAAACCCTCATATATTTTCTTTCTCTTTGGTCTTTTGTTCAAGGTTATCATTCCTATGTTTTGTTTTAGGAAAGAGTGCCGAAGCTCGATCAACAAGTGAGAGGATATTTCTCTTGTCCTATTAGTCTGGTCAAACTAGAGTTCAAGGTGAGAAAGGAAAATTAAAAGCACTAATTACGTAAGGAACCCTCATCGTAAAAAAAATGAGGCACTTATGGTCTGTATGTCCTTTCTGGGTGTAAAAGGAAGTCTAGATTTCATCAAGCTTACGAACTTGAAAAGTTTGAAATGGTGCAAAGAAAGATCAAGTCTGAGAGATATACTAAAAACATTTAATGATACTAAAATAATGTTATCATTGGCTAGCATTAGTTAATTTGTGAAAAATGGTTAATGAAATTTAACTTATAACATAACATCTCCACCTTTGGAAGAGGAAAAATAATATCTCAAACTCGGGCATAACAGTAAAACATGAAATGCAATGTATGATTTGTATGTAACTTTGGTTTAAAAAAATGATATATCATGGTTTTTTTTGTGCCTAATTAATTGACTATCAAAAAATTGATTCCTAGAGTGCTTTGGTTTAAAACAATAATATATGATGGATTTTTGGGCCTAATTAATTAACTATCAAAAAATTGATTCCCTGTAGTTTGTGTAGTTTGTGTAGCCTGACTAAAAAATACACCGATTCTCAAACTTATATATTATTATTTTTTTAAATATTTATCAAATTTAAAATAATTTGTTTTAAACTCATTTAAAAAATAAATTTAATTTCTCCCTTAAAAAAGATAAGATATTCCTTATAAATAAATAAATTAAGGCCACTTTAATAAAAAATATTTGGAATAATAAGAATATTAATGAAAAGAAATTATACGTTCTTGTCTAGATTTTCATATATTTTAGTTAGTGTATTCCTCATTGATTAAGGGTAATAATACATTTTGGAATACAAATCTATTAGCTGAAACCCTCTCCTAGCTTAAAGATGTAGACATCAATTGACTAATGAAAGTGGGAAGTAGTGCTGGAAATTTGTGAAATTAGCACGTTCTCATACATTTCTTACCCATGATAAACAATCTTGACTTCTACTTAGAACCAATTACATGCTCAATGAAACGTTTTTAACAGTTAGAAAAAAGAAGGAAAAAAATCCTAATGTTCCTTGAAGTAAGGAAAAGCAAGAAAAGTGCATATCTTATATTTTGGAGTAAGGAGAAAGAAGTACCCATCCGTTGAAATAAATATGGAAAGGGGAGAAATAAGAAGATTTTATTTGCATATATATCTTCAATGTTACATAGTTTTGAAATCATTTCCCTCTTCCTTTTTCTTCTTTTTTATCTATTTCTTGTGTTCTTTTGGAAACACTTTTGTCCGGTCTATATGTCAATATGGTTAGTCCTTTGAGTTTGAGTCGAGTTGAAGTGCTCAATGTGAGTTTGAGTTGAAATTTTGTATGTGATAAAGAGGAGGGCGACCTTTAGGGGTTATGGATTTGATACTCGTTGGATGCGAATAAGCTACTCTATGGTCGTTTTTTCTCAATAATGGTATGTATTACATTTTAGGCTATTTTTTATTTTCATGTGTTATCTTTTTTTTTAGCTCGACGTTTTTTTAATTTAAAATCTACTTTGGCCTCCTCTATCTTAGCTTTTTAAATTTCGCTTCCCTAGTATGTTAGTATTTAGTTGAAATCTCATTTTGGGCTCGCCTAAGACATTCACAACAACATACCAAAAAATGGTAAAAAGTGTTGATTCCAATGCAAGGAATTAATAATTTGACATCATGTATTGTTGGTAAAAAACCTTAAAAAAATTAATGGAAATCCCTAATTTAGATATGCTTACATTTGTATTTTGATCATAACTCACCTCTTGTTGCATTTCAATTTTTTGTTTGTGCCACATTTGCTCCATTTGTTACTACAATAGAATTAAATCAAATCTAAAAATGAGTTTCTTAGTTTTTCGAAAGGAATTTGTCCATTTCCAATACATGTTGAACATGCCAAAACAATATCATTTTATCAATCCCATCTCTTCCATTATTAACACTTATATATATGTGTGTGTGTGCCCAATTCGAAGTATTTGGCCTTCCCCTTTTCAACAAACTATTTCAATATTCTATTTCAATATTACAAAAACTAAATAAGCCACACCCTGAATCACAAGCCACCCCATGAGAATTGTCCCTACACGCACTCGCGATCGTGTCGAAAAATATCATAGCATCTATGCTTGTGCCACAGTCTTCAAAAGGTGAGGTCACTCCTCATTGTGTCATCCCCATGCTCGCTCGAGTTGGCCTTCGGAGCCCCTCTTGGCCCCCCTTGCCATTCCGTGGCTCCATCGTCTCTCTGCGTGCTCCACCGCCTATGCGCCCTCCCTCTTGTGTGCGTCCATACTAGTGGTAGGTCGCTAGGAACCCACCCCCGTCGCTCCCCTCCAAGCTGCGCTCTCCCCTCGGTGTTCCCCCAGTGCCGCGCCCCCCCCTCTAGAATTCCTCGCATTTATAGATTCACCCCGATGCACGCATTCGGAGGCGTGCTCCCTCGTTGCGCACCCCCCCCTCCCTCGCGAGAACCCCCGCTACACCATTCTCAATTGCGCACATCCTTTCTCCGCTTCCCTATTGAGTGCTCCCCTAGAGAGCAAGTCACTCGTACGTGGACCGACTCCCACCTCTCTCGTTGCTTTGCCCCCCCCATGGCTCCATGTCGGCGTCAAAATACCGTTATGGGTAGCCAAAGAGGTGTGTTCTCGAGTCGCTATCGGTGAGGTCAAGACAATCGTCCGGAATCCTTCTAGGGCTCCTCTTCCGCAGCCCATGAAAAGGAGGCACCACAACGCCCTAAGAGCACCGAGGAGGAGATCGCCCCGCCTTAGGGGAATCGTAGGGGGCAAAAGAGGTCCCAAGAAATCCACTTTTGCGCACCCGCAGCAACCTACTCCTCGCAATACCAAGCCTCTCCTAGTACAAGACGCCTCGGGGGAGGACACCGATGTGTGGATCATGGACTCGGAGGGTGTTTGGACGCGTGTTCATGATGTTGAGTACCCGCCGCTCCTATCCTCTCGCTCAACTACTACAAATCCCCCGTGCGTGCCTTGTGCCGAAGAGGAGGCCATAGCGCGAGAGTACGGATGCTGCATCAAGGAGGAGGACTCTATCACCGAGGATGATGAAGGAACACCATGGCTATGCGATTTCTTGACTCTTTTCTGTTTTCTGTTATTTTATGACATATTATATATCTTTTTCTTTTTCATGTGTCATGACACAGCTTGTAATTTTCGACTACTTGCTGCTATTAAAGGGTGGATTTCCTCACTCCAGAGATGGTGAGTTGAGGAGTTTATCGATCACCCTCACTCCATGCATGCATCTCTGGAGGTCCAGAGGGTTAGAATAATAGTTGTATCGAACAGACGGATTGTCTCGAGGATCCGTGGTACGTAGCCGAAGCTGTCCTCTGGATAAGGGAAATGCCAGCTTCTCAAAAATGACTTCTCTATAAACGTTGTTTTTGTTGAAGGATAGGGTGCCATTGACGTAGGTACTCAAGGACTCGATGTAATTTTGAGAGGCTTTAAGGATACCCACTGCTTGTATGGTGTAGAATTGGTGAGATAGCCAGTTTACGGATGCACGCGGGTTGTCCTGAACCCTTTGGCCTACCATGGGCGCATCAAGAACTAGAGGAATATTGAACTCTTTTAGATGTTCGGATGGGCCGATTCCGCTCAAGAGGAGCAGCTGGGGGACTGCCTAAGCCTCCTGCAGTAAGGATTACCTCGCTGGAGCTTGACGTTTCGTTGAGGAAAGCTTGATAAGACCGACCATGGCGGTCCATGAATTCAACTCCACTGGCTCTCGGCTTCCCAGAGGACCTATCCTTCGCTTCTGCATGATCCAATTCATCTTCACTGATCAAAACACTCAATCTATATTTGAATTTGCATGATCCAATAAATTCAAAACACTCATGAATCTATATTTGCATTTGCATGATTCAAAACACTCAATCTATATTTGCATTTGCATTTGCATGATTCAAAACACTCATGAATCTATATTTGCATTTGCATGATTCAAAACACTCAAGAATCTATATTTGCATGATTCAAAACACTCAATCTAATCTATATTTGCATGATCCAATAATTCAAAACACTCAATCTAATCTATATTTGCACGATTCAACAATTCATCCTCAAAACTCTCAATCTATATTTACAGATCATGTGGATGTAAAACTATTATTCCAAATATACGTAAATAAATATATTAGCAACGGGGGGGGACGTTGTGAAACGTGAGTCCTGTGTTGGAGAAATATAAGACGTACTAGAAACAATTTCCTTTCCTGTGTTTAAATGAATTTATACCTTGTGCCGGAGAATTGAAGAGAACCCTGCTGACGGTAGCATTGAGAAGGACTACGATATTATCTGGATTGGCTGACCTGAGAAGATCTGCTGCTGTGTGTCTTTTTTCCTTTGTTGTCAAAGGTGGAGGCGCTGATCTTGGTTCCATCCACATGATCCAACGTATATCCATTGTATGGAAGAACCCCTGCTTCAAGGAGGCCATCTCTGATAGCCAAGGACCAAGGCGACAGTTGATACGGTTTGAAGGCATTCTGCTTCTCCACCCATTCATACGACTCCTCTACAAGTTCCTCGTCCCATCCCACATTACGAACATATTCGGAGCCCGCCCTACTGTAGAAGCCCGCATTGATAGCAGTTCCACCGCCCAGAACTCTCGCTCTCACATTACTCACTCCCTCCTCTGAAATAAACGTCTGCGCTATGGAAGTGTAATTGTCGGTCTCGTCCAATGGCTTCCCAAAAGCATCGGCGTTCTCAATCTCGGGAACTCCATAAGGAGATCCTCCCCTCTCTAGTAGCAAAACTGAATACTTGGTAGACAGCGTTGCGGCCAAGGGGCAGCCGGCCGTTCCTCCTCCAACTACAATGTAATCATATTTTCTTGCAGCTGCTTTCTCCGCATCTATAGTCATAAACGCAAACGGAAAACCTGCAAATCACCATAAAGAAACCATTAATTCAATCATTACGTAACATATCATCAACTATATAAAGAGACATTCAATATCCAATATGTTCATACCCGAGGGTGTTGTCGCTGCCTGAGAAGAGGATAAGCTACTCAACATCATTAGCATGATGGGCAGAAGCAGAAGCCATGCACCAATATTCACAACCCTTATCATCGTCATATTTCTCACAATGAATTCAACTCGTTTTTAAGATGTGATTGGATTTCGGAGTGTGCTTGAGGCTATTTATAAGCGCTTGCCTTTGGATTGTCCATGCATATATCTAGAAAATAATTATCACACGCTAACGGAGCCGTCGTATTCTAGAGATGAATCAAACCAAGCACATAGAAACCAGTCCCCACAGTCAATTAAATCAAATCGGTAACGGTAACTACAATTTTCCACACGTTCACCGGAAAAAAAGCACCCCACACACGCAACATTTAGAAAATTTCTAGGATTGTAAATAGTCATAATGTCCTGCGGTCCGCTGAGAGCTTCCTTATCACGCTACAAAATCACAACTCCCCAACTGCTACAGTTGATAAAACATTATTTTCACACGCCAACGGAGCCGTCGTATTATGAATTAAACCAAGCACATAGAAACCAGTTTCCACAGTCAATTAAATCAAAGCGGTAACGGTAACTATTAGTGCACGTGTGGATATATATATATATATATATATATATCTTTGACATTTACCCAATCTTGCCATTCTCATCTCAATCCTTCCATTTTCTCTGCCTTCTTTGACATTTGTTCGTAAGTTCTCTTCGTTACGGTGTATAATTCAATTCAAACTTAGTTATATTATATCCTTTGCAACAAAAAAAATTAGTTCGCTCCCGATAAGGAACGATAATTCATTTACAGGTTGCCATTTAATTTCTCTGCCTTATCGTTGATAATTCACCATACACTTGTTCTGTTTCTCCGTTTTCGTAGTAATTCAATGCACTAAAATTTTCCTCACGTTTACCGGAAAAAAAAGCACGCCACCCACGCAACATTTATTTCTAGGATTGTAAATAGTCATAATGTTCCCTTCTGAAGCATTTATTTCAATCAACTCTATCTCCAACGACTAACTCAAAATTTTACCAGCCGACACTGTTATTCCCAAATCTCCAGCTGCAACCACTCCAACGAAACGGGACCCTCTCCAACAAGTCTATCGGAGAAACCTCCAACTGTAAAACCACGTATTAGTTCAACGACAGAAAAGATTTATGCTTGCCGCGAGGGAAAACGCACGGACAGTTCAATACGGAACATCCTGCTGTCCGCGGAGAGCTTCTTTATCACGCTACAAAATCACAACTCCCCAATTGCTACAGTTGGTAAAACATTATTATATTTTAACAACTACGCTCACTTTTGGAACATGTGACCCAAATCACCTTTGATCTTTTGTTCCATCCATCAGCACAACACAATCCATCTTTTATATCATTGAACACGTCATCCAAAAAGGTTTTTTCGTGTTCATTAATATGCTCTCAAGTCTGCATGTATGATTTAGGTTAAACTTTTCTTATGACATATATGATTTAGGTTTAAGGAAACATAATATAGGTATGATAATTTTGGTTTAATACAACAAAATAAAATGTTGTAATTTGATTCAATATTTTTTATTATATATTTTACAGTATAAGGAAAACAAGGTTTAAAAAAAAATTCTATGCAATTTAAGGAAAATTGTATTAAAAAAAAATCCATATGAAAGTTAATTTATATATAGATTATAAAAAAAATATTTTGTATTTTTTTTAAATTATGATATTTATATTAATTTCATGAGAGTTTATTTATATATAGATTATAAAAAAAAATATTTTGCATTTTTTTAAATTATGAGATTTATATATAATAACATTTAAAAAATCATATTTATTTTATTTATATTTTATCTTTACAATTATATTTATTTTAGAATTATATTTTAAGTCAATTATATATATAATCTCTATTTCTGAGGAATTCTCTTTCTAAAAAAAATTAAATGTGACTTCTCACTTATTAAATTTATGAAATAAAAACCCATTAACAATTTATAAAAAATTTATGTAACTATGAAGCATTTTATTAATTCATTTTTTTTCCTTTTCCATATATATATATATATATAAATTTAAAGTACAATTAAAAAATGTATATTTTATAATTTATTTTTTCAGTTTTTTTCAAGCTTTTTTTTATGCCTTTTTTAATGTATTACAACTTTTTGCTTTAAATTAACAATATTACTATTATTCCCCAATGGGGGGCATTAATGCACGAGGTATTGGAGCTTCATTGTAAGGTATGCCCACTCTACCGGTGTACATTTTATGTTATGGCATGGAAACAAGGTGAGGAGGTTTCGTCCTCACCCTCCTTCACCTTCTCTAGCTTGACATTGTTGCAACTAGCTTATCTTCCACATGTTATATCATTCAGGTTTTCTTTTTGAGCTCGCGTTCATTCCTTCAACTCTCTTTGTCTTGAGTAGTTAGGTATTTCGTCTCCTCTTTCGACATCCCGCTTCTACGGAGTTGTAACCTACTTGAATTGGAAAATTTTGCTTCCACTTGGTCCACTCGGTGTGACACTCGGGGGATGATTTATTGTTACTAAAGTCTCGCGATTCAAGGGTCGATGGTCCATATGATTTCATATTGTCGCACGTCATGGATATTGTACTTTTTTTTGCATGTTCTCTTTCTACAGCCATCATTCCTTCTCAACGAGAATGATGAGCAAGAGGGGAAGTGTGGGAAATGTTGGTTTCAAGTGAATTAGGCCTTTTTCCTATGACACAGCTTCAAACATTTTTTTGATGGTGTTCCTCTTGAAGTGAGAAGATAAATTATTTTGATTTCAAATCAAAATAAATTGGGGAACGTTCCTACTATTCTCGATTCTAAGGTACAAGAGACTATTGCAAATGTGAAAATGGTTTTGAACCTAGGTAGAATTTGTAAGAGGAGACTACATTTCTTATACTCTCTTTCTTTGCATTAGAATATGGATACACTTTTGTGCCTAATTTTTTAAAGATAAAAAAGGTTAAGAATTATAAAATATATTTTAGGGTTAGAGGACATTAAACATATGTTACGAAATCAAATTTTCTCGCCTTCATCATGTTGATTCTAGATTGGCTCATGTTGAAAGCTTTCTAGTGTCTTATTCATCTTCTATTGATCTCACTAACTCATACATTTTCATATCAAATTTATGCATAATAAATAAAAGGTAATATGTAATATATACATGTTAATAAAAACAAAAAAATATAACACACAATTTGCACATAGTTAACCACATTAAAACATATATAAGCACAAAAAATACTTATATTAATCGAATCCACAATAGGCTACTAACTAAGGATGTTTATCTTAGCCCTCAAAAATTTTCTTCCTCGTCTATTAATAGTAGTTTGAACTTGAGCTTGAACTATGACACAATAAGGTCTAACAATATCACTCTATCACCTAACCCAATACCCTTTGGCGCACAGATTGATCGTTGCACTCATCCACCCTAATCAACACCTCTTTTTTTCCCCCACTAGGCCACATAACCCAAGAAGGTACCCCATTTCTCTATAACTATATTCCCTAAAGTTAACTCACTCTTCTAGGGTTTTAGCACAATATGTTGAGGAAAATTTCATGTTGGAATGGAAATGATGCTTTTATGGTAGTTATACCTCAGTTTTACTTGTAAAATATATATATATATATATATATATATATATATATATATATATATATATATATATATATATATATATATATATATATATATATATATTTGTAATCTCCCTCTTTCTTGGAATATAATAACAATTAGAAAAATGGGATTTAACAACCCCCCTTGGCTTACAAACACAAAGATAAAGTATGCATTCCCCCCAACGAGACACTTGGAATGTTCCCAACTAATTCACAATTCCCATAGCTAGTCTCCTTTGCATCGTTTAAAGTATGTGTACTCGTCTTATAATAACATAATTAGTGATATTGTCTCGTGAACCCCCCTTGGGTCATATTATCCCCATCTCATTCCGTACTCATGGATTCATATCCCCCCGCACTCTTTTCATCGATCTATCATGCATCCAACCATATAATTTTAATATAATATGGTGTACATAAATTACACTACAAATATGGGCCCTTGGCCATATCATTGAACTCACTAGCCAAAATAACCATTATGAATTACAAAATCATGTGTGTTACAATGAAACCATAAATTCTCTAGTTAGAATACTTCTAGTTGTAACTTGATGTTAGGAGTCTAATGCAATTGATGATTTTCTCAACCGTGCCTTAGCTAGAGTTTTATTGCGAGTTGCAACTTTGCATCCTAATTACTTTTAGGGACACAAGATGAATTTTTTTCAAGAATAATAAAATCCAGATCTCAATATGGTTATCCAAGATGTGTGTGAGAATGATACCCATAATTACATGACCCAAGGTTTTGTGAAATCAACCCCCTTTGTGCAAAAAATTGCATTATTCGTTATTAAGAAAAAACCATCACCCCCAAAGATCATAAAATAAAATAATTTTCAAGAAATGGAATCATAAGATATTGTTTCCCTTTGGCTATAATGATATCAAGAGCTCCACATTATTTATGTTGCACCCATCCAAGTCTTAATTTTTTTATGAAGTAATTCACGAATTCACGTAAACATCATGAATTTTGTTTGAGAACATTAACTCCAAATTGAATAACATAATTGTGTTTTTTAAAACTATTGCAAGCATGTTTTTACCAAGGATGGTGTAATAACACTACCAAAATCACTTGAGGAAATGTTTTGGAAAGTCAATCCCTTTCTCGAAAAAATTTGCATTATTAGACATTACAAAGCAAAAACCTAGCTCTAAATACTATAAAATGAAAAAATAAAAAATAAAAGTCCAAGTAGTTGAACCATTGGAGAGGGGTACCCCTATTTATTACTTGGTGTTAATAGTAGAACAAAACAATGGTTCACCCATTTGACTTATCCTTGGAATGTTAAGGTGAGTTGCAACTTGCATCTTGCATTCATTCTAATACTTACTCGTGATTTTATATGGGTGTATTAAATCCACCTGTGTCATGAGCATGATATGTGAAACCACCTGTGTCATGGTTTTGCAAAATCAATCCCTTCATGAAAAAGTTTCATTAGTCCTTATTGAGGAAAACCTTAGCTCTAGAGATCGTCAAAGCAAATGTCTCGAGCAATGGAATCATAAGAAGTGGGTGACCCTTGTTTCGCACATTTCTTCATTTGGTCTCGGTTTTGCAAAGGATTTTTTTTGGGTTTAAGGACTTTTTGGCATAACATTCAAAGGACATTTCTTAGAGATATGTGACACATTTTTTTGGATGTTTTTTTTGGGCTTCATTTTTTTTTAAGGTATTTTGTTTTTAGAGGTTTTGGGCTTAATTTTCATTGTTTTATTTTTTTTATTTTTTTATGTTATTTTGTTTTTTAGAGGATTTTAGGGTCAATTTTTTTTTAAATGTTTTTTTTTAGTGGACCTGCAAGGAAAAGATAATTTTATTACAGTAATGCAAGGTGGAACATGCAAGGAGATTCACGGAATCAAGAAGCCACTACAACTACGTCCAATTAGAGCATACCAAATGAATAAATGTATGAGGAAAGGATGCCAAATATATGTTATTCAGGTGGGATATGCTAATTCCAAGGAAAAGTAACCTATTATGGAAAACGTACTAGTAGTACAAGATTTCATGGATGTTTTTCCATAAAATATTCCTCTATTACCACCAAGGCAGGATATTGATTTCACCATAGAGTTAATGCCAGGAGCATCTCCCGTGTCAAGGGCTCCTTACGTAATGAGTGTTCCGTAACTAATCGAGTTAAAAAATGCAGTTACAAGAACCGTTGGACAAAGGTTATATTTGTCCAAGTGTGTCCCCGTGGGGAGCACCAGTTGTTGTTCGTTAAGAAGAAGGATAGAACCATGTGAATGTGCATGGAATATAGATAGCTTAATAAGTTAACCCGTAAAAAATAAATATCCTCTACTAAGGATTGACGATCCGTTCGATCGTGTGAAGGGGGCCACCGTATTTTCACAGATAGATTTAAGATCCGGATATCACCGTATCCGAATTAAGGATGAAGACATTTTCAAGACTACATTCCATACCAGGAATGGGCATTATGAATTTGTGGTGTTACCTTTCGGTTAACAAATGCACCAACAACCTTTATGAGGTTAATGCATGGTATATTTCATCCTTTCTTGGATAATTTTGTACTTATATTTATAGATGAAATTTTAATATATTCTAAAAACCAGGAAGAACATAGAGAGAATTTAAGGATTGTGCTAGAAATGCTAAGCAAACACCACTTGTATGCTAAGTTCAGCGAATGTGATTTCTTTAAAATAGAAATCCAAGCACCTAGGCCATGTCATTTCAGCAGTAAGGGATTGTTGTTGATCCGTAGAAAATCAAGACAATCACGGAATGGTGAGTACCCCTGTATCGTGGCAGATATTCGATCCTTTAAGGGATTAATTGGGTACTATCGTAGATTTAATGAGGGATTTTCCCTGCACTGCTTTTCCCATTACCTCCTTGCAAAGAAAAGGAAAAGTCTTTAAGTGGACCGTTGAGTGTCAAAACATCTTTGAAAAGTTGAAGCAAACTTTTCCGACCACCGCACCAATGTTGAGGGTAGCCGACCCCAACAAAGAATTTGAAGTTTGTGCAGACATAAGTGAAGAGTGTGTTGGGGCAGCTTTTATCTCAATAAGGCAAAGTAGTGGCATATGAGTCAAGAAAGTTGAAGGAACATGAACAAAGGTACTCGTACTATGATCTAGAATTAACAACAGTAGTACATGCACTCGGGTATGGAGACACTTCTTGTTGGGTAAAAATTTTGTGCTAAAGATAGATCATAGCAGCTTGACTAGTTATTTCAAACAAGTTGATTTAAATTCTAGATAGGCAAGATTGAATTAATTTCTAAGTGAGTTTGATATGGACATCCAAGACGTGAAAGGTAAAGAAAACCGGGTAGATGATGCTTTAAGTAGAAAACTGCATTGTATTCATGAACTTTACTACAATCAACTTGAAAGTAAATTCTTAGATTAAGTAAAGAAGAAGCACAAAAAGATCCATAATATCAATTCCTATGGCAACAAATGGAAGAGACTAGAAAGAAAATAAGTTCTTTTGAATATGGAGTAAATAATGATCAAATGCTAACCTTTAGAGGAAATTTTTATGTACCAAACCGCGTGACCTAAAAGAGCTGATCATGAATGAATACCATAGAAGTAATTATGTGGGTCACCCAACATACCATAAAATGTTAACCGCTATTAGGAAAGTATATTTCTGCCTCATATGCGTAAACATATTACCGAATATCTAAATAAATGTTTGGAGTGTCAACAGTGTTAAGGTGGAGGATCGACATCCCACAGATTGTTGTAGCCTCATATCGGTACCTCGAATGGAAGTGGGAGGTCATATCCCTAGACTTCATTACAGTGTTTACCGCGGTCGAAGAATCATAGCTTACTCCATCATGGTGGTAGTTGATAGATTGAGTAAATCCAGCACATTTTATACCCGTGCAAGATACTTACAAGATCGTACAGCATAGCGTGATATTTTTTATGAGAGAAATATTCCGCAGTGATGTTAAGTTTACATCAAGCATTTTGGAAGAATTTGTTTATAGGTCTCGAGACCCAAATAAACTTTAGTACAACTTATCATCCCCGTATCGCATGGGAAAACAGAGCGAGTAAACCAAGGGTTGGAAGACATGTTGCGCATGTACGTGATGCAATAGCCAACCAAATGGGAATAATACTTTCATTTGGTTAAATTTTCTTGAAACAATGGTTATCATGGAGTCCCTTAAAATGAGTCCTTTTCGAAGCTCTATATGGGAGACAGTGTCACACACCCATAAATTGGAGCAAATCTCGAAATAAAACTAATGTTGGGACCAGAAATGCTAGCGGAGATGGAATAAGAAGTAAAGAAGATAAGACAAAATTTGAAGGCTATACAAGATCGGCAGAAGATCTATGCAGATAAGAAAAGGACTTATCGGGAATTTGAAGTGGGAGACCATGTGTATATGAGGATCAAACCAAGAGGAGTACCTTGCGGTGGACCTCTTTTGCCAAGTTGGCTCCTAGGTTCTGTGCACGCTTCCAAATTTTGGAAAGGGTAGGACCTGTGGCCTATCTGGATGGCTTTACCCAGCCCACATCCGAGTACACAATGTGTTTCATGTGTCCCTCGTTGAAGCATTATGTGCATGATTCGAAGCACATAATTCATCGCGTAATATTCGGTAGAATAGAATTAAAAATACTAACTTGAAATATGATTTCTTTACGAGAATTTGACAAGGAACTTTGTTGTTTGTAGGTAGAGCCGAACGACGAGGTTTTGGTCGAGCCGCAAAGCATACTTGATCGGAGGGAAATTATGCTCCGGAAGTGAGTCATCACCCAAGTTAAAATGCAAGTGGAAGCACTTTGGCCCGTATGAGGCTACCTCGGGAGGACGAAATATTTATGCGTGAGGCTTACCCGTAGCTCTTTTCTCAGCCTAGAGTGAAACATTGAGGATGGTGTTACTTCCACGTGGGGAGAAGTCGTGATGACTCGCATTTAATGATAACTAGTTGTTAACTACTTAAAAGACATATTATTATTTGTTTAAGGAAAAAGACCGGAACTATTAATGTTTTGTTAAAAAAAGGTTATTTTCATTAGTGATTAAGTATGAATAATAAAATCAGCTTATGGAAAATGACTCCTTAAAAAAGTAAAAGTTGATGGTAAATATTTTCCAAGAACTCGGAAGGTGATTGGGACAATTGGAAATAGTTACCTTCTCCTATGGGGATAAGAGACTAATCCCAGCGAGGAGTAGGGGTTCTGTTCATGGACTAAGGAGAGTGTAGGTTTTCCTTAGTTGGTAGAGACTAGTGGAAAACACTCAAAGAATATTGATTTTAATTTCTGGTACTGACTAGACTAGGAGTCCTGAGGTCACAGCAGAAATTTCCACTGTCAACCCATACCTTTCAGGAGTAGATCACGGGGGCAAGAGGAGGATGTAATCACCTCTCTTGATGGTTTGGAGGACCGCAACTATAAATTGCATAATCAAATAAGTAATTTTTGCTATCTCTGTGAGTAAGCATTGCAATACTTTTATTCAATATGTGCACAGGTATTTATATACTAGTGATAAAAAATAGTAAATATTCTATAGACAGGGTTTGGGAAAGAATGGAGTTATTTTTTTCCTTTATTAATATCTCATTATGAATTTTTACTAGATTTGTATGAGTGCTGTAAACTAGATGCAGAACAATATTTGTATTATACTTCAAGTTTCTTTAAATTATATTCGGAAAGATATATATATATATATATTTTATAGTGAATCTCTTAGGCAATAAATAACTATTTGCATGAATTGTAGTGCTGTGAAATGAAAGAATGTGTATTTATATAAACCTGTAACCAATATTTTTAATGACTAAATAAAGTAGAGAGGACTGTCAGTCAAGGGTACTGGGTGAAACCCGACCCAAGACACATTTCCCCTCTCTCACAGTTACACATGGACTATAAGTAAGGTGGTCCAGTCACCTAAATGAAAATTACAGTCACAAGATATAACTAACAATATGGATATAGACTATCAAGAAAACAGTAGAAAAACGGTAATTGTTATTTAGCTGCAAATACCATTACTGAATATTTACGCGAGACTTTATAGACTGAATAAAAATAAACTCAGAACCAAGCATTTATTGCACAAATCATTAAAATATTGAAAAGTAGAGGCTCGCCGAGAACTTCAACTGTAAACAAGAATTATACCATAAATAAATAGCATTTAGAAAGCTTGGAAGTGCTTATTACAAATATATCTACTCATAATAGCAAAAGAGAAATGCTCTATATCTTGAAATAGGGTAAGTCCAAGAAGGCTTACCGAGATGTAAGACCCGAGGGTCTCAGAGCTTGTTTTAAAACAAAAATGTAAAGAAAATCGAAATATACAAGAGTAGCTAAATTCTCAAAATAATTCTTTGAGTATAAACATCAAAGGTCCGGAGGTAAAAAATGCATTCTCCACTGAGAATTAGCATTGTTGTGCAAATATTGCTTGGTAATTTTACACACACTAAAAAAAAAAAACTCAATTAAGTCATGCAAATAAGAATTTTGACTCTCTCTCATGCCAGAAGGGTTTGTGGAAATTATTTTCCAAATTCCGCGTAGCAGACCGACGTCGAGACCTCAAATTCATCAAGAAATGTAAGCAAGTACTTGTGTGAACATTAATCTCTATTAGCTAGGTGAACCTTAACCGAGAAACGAGCATGGAACAGGTTCAGATGGTGTGGTTAAATACCTGCAGAGTAACTACCAGTAAAGGAAATAAGTATTAATTCTTAGTATATATTTATATTGACAACTGTAATGAGTCTCAAAGAAAGAACGACGAGGAAAACCCGAGATTGGTATTTACCTCTCACAATAATAATCTAAAATAAAACTCCGAGCGTAGGCCTGAGAAAGTAACAATGGGGGAAATTGTGAGAACCTTATAAATGGATAAGGTAAAACTGAAACTCAAAGGAAAGATATAATTATTAAATTAATCCAAACAGAGAATGTTACCTTGGATGTCCAAAAAAAACTAGACTGAAGCAGCGCCATGAAGAAGAAAGGAATCCCTCGGTGGTGACCCTCATGCCGGTGTTGCTAAATGAGGTATCACAGAAACAGGGTGGGTTTCATCCATTTATACCTTTCCAAACATTGAAGAAAGCCGCAAACTCTTAAAATAAGATAACTCAGAAAAAAACTGCAAAGGGGCTTAACAAAAACAAGGCATGGATTAAGCGGATTTGTAAAATGGGAAATCATACCTGTGCGAGGCCGCCGAGAGGGTTAAACCACCATATCCATAGTCCACCCTCCACTTAATAGAAAATCTCGTGCAGAGACAGAGTTAAACCAGAGAGTTGAGACCAAATGAGGAATACCTTAGGTTCGCTGGAATAACAAAGCTTTCCCGCGAGATAGAGATCCGGGGATTCCCAAAGAGAATGGGCAGACCAGATTAAGGCAGGTGGCCTTGTTCTCTGAGAAATATCTACGGGATTATCGTCAGCTGTGTAGATAGCATATGGCAGAGTAAAGTGCATTAAATTAGCTAGTACATGACAGCTGTAAACATGCAAACGAAATCCAATTTCGAGGTTTGGGTAGTAAGCGTGTTGATTTGGGTAGATGAAATGTTAAGTCTCATTAAAGTTCCATGGTAAACCAAATATCTTCGCATACATAAACATCAATACAATGGTATAAGCGCATATATAAAAACTATATGTAAATGTAAAAGATGTTAAGTTTAACATTAAGTTTAAATCATTAATCTCCAGTTTAAGTATTATTTGAATATAGTAAGAACCTTTTTATTTTTCGGATCAAGTAGAAGTAAGTGAATTTTTTTTTGTATGGGTGTCACACTACTGGAATTTACAGTCATCCTCCGAATATTATATGTGGGAAGCCCAAAGTAATGAACATCTTATGGACCCAAAAAAATCTTTCCACCATTGTTTCCCAATGCCAATTATCTCTAGCTTCATATGTTTCAGAGCTTGTACCAATAAGCATTTTACAGGGGAAACCCTAATTATTAGAGTTTATAAATTAATATACTTCTTATGAATTCTCTCATAATTCTCTCACAATGATGGTTACATTAGTGATAATATTAGACAATGGGTAATATGTTGATTTTTTTAATTAAACTCTCATTGTTCTCTTAGAATATTGTTTAAGAAATTATAATTAAGGGAGAAGTCATTACTGAGCAAAGTCTTATTTAATTTTATGTGCTTAACCGTTAATTTTATTGGGATATCAACCTATTAGCAATGCTACAATTTTGACTAAATATATAGGTATGCATGGGTATGATGAAATATCCGTAACTACCATATTTAGCCCATGTCTAACAACAAGGCTTCAAATATTTTATGAAATGCTGCCACAATTGTAACAAACAATTTATTTTTAAAGATTTTTTTTTATATTCTTTTCCTTAATTTTAATTTTACAAATATTTATTAATTATAATTATTTACAGAGAATTTTCTATATTTTAACATTTAAAAATAAAAGAAATTATTTGAGGTTATGTTGTATTTTTAAAACTTCATCTACGAAATACTCAAGGAGCAAAAAAAAAAACATAACCTAGGTGATGGAGTCGTTAGAAGATTATAGTCTACCAATAAACTCTTCCCACCATTGTTTTTCAATGAATGATCTAAACCTTGAGACATATTGTTAAGGTAAGCATTCTTGAAGAGAAGCCTTAATTCTTAGATTTGGAAAATTAATATACTGCATTGAATTATCTTAGAACGATACTTACATTCGTGATAATGTTGGATAACGGGTAATATGTTGACATGTTTTTAATAAAAATTTTAAGTCTTCTCTTAAAATATTCTTTAAGATATTTGAATTCAAGGAAAAGTCATTATTCAAAAAGGTTTATTTAATTTTATGTGTTTGGACATTAATTTAATTATGATGATTTTGATATCAATAAATAAAATTAGCTAAAAATTACACTCAAATTGTTTTAAGATGTAGAAAAAATAAATTACCACTTTAACTTCAATTACTGCACAAGTATACATGAGAATATGTTTCACATTTTAAGTCAATAAAAATGATTTAAGACAAGCTTAGATCTATCTTTACTCTAAATCTACCAAGCTACTATAGGGATCAAATCTCCTTTCATTCTAAAAGAGGTTTATACCTCAATATATTTTTTCCATCTAGGATCTTGGTAGATCCAAAGTTATGATGAATTTAGGTACTTGGTAGATCCAAAATTAAGATGAATCTAGATTGGTGTAATTTATAAAGACAAATATAAATTTTAAAAACTCACTAAACTCAAAACTGTACATTGGTTGTATGTATTTTTTTTGAAATATTAGTATAAACTTCAACATTGATTAACCTTAAATGGGGAATAACAAAAACTTTGGTCTCTTTTTATTAAGCGGTAACACGCTTCTCTTTGTAAACAACTCCCCTAGGTGTTACTGTGTACCAATTTGTACTATTGGATCTGAGTTTGTACTATTGGATGGAATGTTTGATGATTGAAGGTTTTTAGACCATCAGATTAACACTTAATAATTAAAATAAAACTAAACTAATAGTTAGTGTATATAATAGGCATATTCAACAAAAAAATCAAACAATTGCTTCTTGTTAAACAATTTCTTGATAGATTAAAACTGAACCTTATTCCTCTCTTGGTTTTGGAGAAAATGGTTTCTATGGCATGATTTGGTCTATTTGTTCAGCCCTTCCAAAATCGAGTTGTTGCTGTAAATTTACCATTCAATTTTGATCATTATATTACTTTTCCAATTTTAATTAAATTTTCCATTTAAATTTGGTTAATGTATTAATTTTTAAATTTTAATTTCAGCTAATTTCTTTCCATGAGAATTAAGTATGTGGGAAGTCCCAAATATTCTAATAATTACCTACACAAAATCTTGAGTTCTTATTTGGGGATGAATGAGTACACGGAACGCCGTGATTACGTCATACGAACATCAAAATACAACCCTTTGACTACCTCATACGAACATCAAAATACAACAATATGCAATTTTCACGAATTTTAAGGTAATGTTTCCACGATCTTAGTGTGATAAAGTAATATGTCTTTGAATTAGAGAGAAGAAACACCAGTTTTAGTCTTCCAGAGAAAACAAGACGTGTTAGAAGATATACTTTTGGCCGACGTCAATGTGTATCACTTCCAAACAAAAAAATTCCAAAAACATTTTCCGTACAATACCAAATCTTTAACAACATAGATGAGAGCGTTGCCTATAAAATGTGTTGCAGACATTACATGCAATAAACCACACCAAATGACTGAGCAAGCTGTTATAAAGAGTCCATATTCATGCATTCAAACGTTCATTATAATTGACTTTTAAAAAAGGAAAAAGTAATTGAATTGATGATAATGTGTTTTAAATAAGAGATTAGAAAATTTCTCTTTCTCTTGGAATCCAACAGAAAATAGTTAGTTACAACTTATCATGAGATAGGGTTCATTATCACCCAGCATAAAATGTCTTTTGTAATAAGTTGAAATGATTTTTTTTTTGTTAGTTACACGTATCACGAAATTTATGGTGGTATATATATATATCAAAATATTTTCCTAAAATGAATGTTGCAGAGTCATTAGGGAATAAGGGAAATCTTTGTATTGAGTCAAAAGTACATGGCTAGTATTTGTTAGGTATATAAATAGATTATGGGCAATCAAAATATTTTCCTAAAATTAATGTTGCTGAGTCATTAGGGAATAAGGGAAATTACTATATTGAGTCAAAGGTACATGGCTAGTATTTGTTAGGTATATAAATAGATTATGGGCAATCAAAATGATATATTGTCAACGAACAACTAAATAATTGTGAAAATTTGAAAATTGAATTTTGGGTAATTGGAAATGTGATGAAATCATGCATCACATTGTGGCAACAATTTTCTATTAATAGTAAGTTTTTTTTTCTTTTAGGAAAAAAGGGTAAATTTTTCAAAAATGCATAGGAAGTGGGTAAATTAATAGCAAATAGGGAAATTTGTCTCGTTACAAAAGTGAAAGTTGTTAGATTTAAAGTGGTAGTTTTAGATGTAAATCAAGGCATAACTTGTTTGAAACAATAAAATAATAATAAAGTGATTTTTCTCTGATTGGAGTTTTCTAAAATAATTTTTTTTTTTTTTTTTTGTATGGTTATTGTTTATATGTTGAAAGTGTATTATTGGTGGTACTAGTAGCTAAATATGAAGAAAAATAAAATAATGATTTTTAATATTATATAAAAAAATTAACAAATGATAACAATTTAGTTAAAATTATATTAAAAAAAAATAGTTAAAGTTATATTAAAAAAAATACCAAATGATATTGAATTCAATTCCATTTATAAATAAATTATATTGAATTGAATTCATAATTTATGATAATGAATTCAAATCGTATTGTAAAATGAATTAAATTGAATTGAATTCATAATGTATGATAATGAATTAAACTCGTATTATAAATGAATTAAATCTATTAATTTATTATTAATATTATAATTGTTTTTCTATGAAAAATAATAACATATAACATTTAATTATTTTTTTCATGAGTATATAATAAAAAATATAATTAAATTTATTAAGTTAAATATGGATCCATGATAAGCATCAAAACATTTACTTCATTATTTTAGATACATGTGAAATTGTCAATATTATTATTATTTTTTAATTTAATGAAATTATAACTTTATCTCAAATTATTTTATTATTGTTAATTAAAAAAATTAATATATGAGCTAAACATATATGCATTTAAATATGAGTTTTAACCGACTTTATCCTTGATATTATAATCTTATAAATATGATTTGTTACCATGCCATGAGCCAACAACATGGATTATCAATACTACATACTAACAAAACCATATCTCATTTCATATGACACTTGTTCATATGACATTTTTTTAAATTGGTAAATTTATTTAAAACATAGAAAGGGCATAACTAGTTTTGAAATTAATCTCAACTTTGGGGATGTGAAAACTACTTAGTATTCAGTGGAGTATTTAACCCTACCATCCACTTTTTAACACTATCATCCACTTAATAATGATTGATAGTTAAATTAAAATTATGAAAACTCTATAGAATACCTACTATATATTATATAATATTTATTTCTTTTCTTGTAGAATTTTAATTTATCCAACTAATCAAAAAAAAAAAATTAATTTCAAATATTATAAATGATAAAATTTAATTATTTGCTATAATCACATTTATTAAGCATTCATAAAGGATCAAATTCTCTTTTCACTACAGGTGAGAGATTTGTGTTATCCAAGGAGAGACAGAAGGAGAGATTTTATCACCAAAGACTTGCAGAAAATGAAAAATTAATTTATTAATATAAAACTTTAAATGTTAAGAAACTTAAAATTTAATTATTAATAGTAAAAGTATTAAAATGTTTAGAATGTTTATGGGAGACATAAAATAATACAAACATATTATTATCATAATATTAAAAGTCATATTTCATTTTATAAAAAAATATTAAGATAAATATATTTTTTTTAATTTAATTATTTAACTTAGATAATAAGAAGTTAATGTGAAGTTTAGTGTATTACTCTACCCCTTTGCATGTGAAACTATAATAATATATGAAGAAAATAGAGACACTTTTTTTAATCTATAGAGATATTTTGAACTATTATATTTAAAATATATTATATTCTAGAAGGTAAAAATACATTCTTTAACATAGAATATATACTTTTGATAATTTATTAATTAATTGAGAGGAAACAAATTTTAAATATTTAAATTCAAGTAACTAGCAATTGCACCAAATGTTGCAAAGGAAATGCCGTAAGTTGATAAAATTGTGTTTTTCATTCAAGACCGGGTTTTACTCATCATTAATAAAATATGTATTAGAAATGAGTCGATAACATAATATGGAATTTGCATTAAGAATAAAATTGTGTTGATAACATAATATGGAATTTTCATTAAGAATAAAATTGTGTTTTGCATTCAAGACAGGGTTTTACTCATCATTACTAAAATATGTATTAGAAACGATAACAACTCAATTAGATGATTTTGTCTGTTATTTTCTTACAAATGTGAAACTTATTATTTTTCCTTGTAACAACTTGTTGTATGCCATACTTACCATAAATTGAATCCTTGGCACAGGAGATGTAGGGTTTTTGTAAGTGCATAAGATGGCTTTGTAAATGTGGGTAAAAAGAAAATTGGGGCGGAATGAGATGCTTTGCATTAGTGGATCTACACCTTGTGGTAAAAAAAATATGATATTTACCTATGTTCTAAAGGCTTTTTCATTGTACAAGTTGAATCATAGTAATACAACTTGAGGTTGGTTTTGTATAAATTAATGAGCCAACATTGATATTCACACTCATCCCATAATTATAGAATATATGATGGAAATTTTTGAATCTCAAGGCTACAAATATGTCTTGGAAATTATTTGGATTGAATACTCAATCTTGTGTTACACCATCGCAAACCATGATAGGAATACAACTTGAAGTTGGTTTTGTATAAATTAATGGACCAACATTGATATTCACACCCATCCCATAATTATACAATTTATGATGGAAATTTTTTAATAAGACTACAAATGTGTCTTGGAAATGATTTTGTATAACTTAATGGGCCAACATTCATATTTACACCCATCCCATAATTATAGAATTTTTGATGGAAATTTTTGAATCTCAAGGCTACAACTGTTTCTTGGAAATTTTTGAATCTCAAGGCTACAAATGTGTCTTGGAATCTTATGTTACACCATCCCAAACCATCATAGGCATACAACTTGAGGTTGGTTTTGTATAAATTAATGGGTCAACATTGATATTGACACCCATGCCATAATTATGCAATTTATGAGGGAAGTTTTTGAATCTCGAGGCTACGAATGTGTCTTGGAAATGATTTGGATTGAATACTCAATCCTATGTTGCACCATCACATTTCCTCTTAAGAGTTTGATATGAAGAAAAATAGTCTTGGTATACAAGAAAGTGAATGTCATTTTAATATGGAGACATTAAGGCAGACTTAATGAAGACCAACCTCCCTACCCTTGAAAGCCATTTGAGGCTCCAATTATTGAGCTTTTTTTCAATTTTTACAAGAAGCCACTTCCAGTCCTGTATCCGGTATTTATCAGGTTTGAGGTGAAACCCCAAATATTTAAAGTTATCCTGATGGGATTTGACATCAAAATGTAGAAGGCCTTCAATTCTTCCCACCTCCTCTAAAGGCAGACCCGAAGTGGTTTGGGTCGATTTTGATCATTTATTTTGAGTCCGGTAGCTTTCAGGAAAAGATCCAAGATACTCTTGATGGTTCGACAATCCTCCATACTTCCATTGCAAAAAAGAAGGATATCATCTACAAAAAGTAGGTGAGTAACCCAAAGGTTGACCGCAACTTCAATTCCTTTTAGATTGCCTGTAATCTTATCTTTGTGAGATAGGGCACCCTTGCATTAAACCTCTCTCAGGGTCGAAGAAAGAAGTGGCAGTGTCATTGATCAAGATAGCAATAGAGGATGAGGTAACACAGCTCTTGACCCATCTGACAAAATCGAATCTAAAGCCCAGGTGAGTCAGCAAAAGTTGCAAATACATCGAATTGATTTTGTCATAAGCCTTTGAGAGGTCGATTTTGACAATTTCCCCTTTCTTACCACTTTTCTTAAGGCTATGGAGGGATTCTTGGGTGACTCCTACTGCTTCGTGAATCTTTCTTCCATCCAAAAAACCAAATTGTTAAGGGGAGATATGCTTGGAGAGGAAAGGCTTAATTCTTGAGGCAATGACTTTTGCAATAATTTTGTAGACAGAAGTGCACAAGGAGATGGGCAGAAAGTCATCAAAAGAGTTTGGATGGTCGGATTTGGGGATTAGGGCTAGGAAGGTTTCATTGAAGGGTTTGAAGATAGATCCATAAACCCGAGACTCCACTACAGCAACCAATTCATCCCCAATAGATTCAAAAAAGTGCTGAAAAAAATTCTACAGTCCATCTGTCAGGACCTGGGCTCTTATCCTTCTGCATAGTCTTAAGAATGTCTTCCACCTCCTGCTTAGAGACTGGTTCCATGATGGCATCATTTCCTTCTTCGTCAATGTAGCGGGGGAAAAATTGGGCCACTTTGATTACTTCCACTATAGAAACTTCCACTGGAGCTTTGAACAAGGCATTAAAATAATTCGTACCAAGGTTTGCCAATTCTTCAAAGGATTTGGCCATGTTTCCATCCTCCTTTAGAAGTTCCCAAACGGTATTCGAGTTTTTCCGGCCTTTCACATAATTCTAGAAGAAATTTGTGTTTTCATCTCCTGCTTGCATCCAGATGGCTCGAATTTTCAACCTCCAGCTTTCTTCCCTAAGTTGAAGAATTTGTCGACAGGAGGCTTCCAACTCTTTAATTCTGGCCCTTGACTCCAAAGAAGCATAATTAGCGCTTACTGGGTTTTCCAACGTGTCTAGTTCGGAGTTTACCTTTTTGAGTTCCTCCTCCTCCTGTAATTTCTTCTGGAGGGCCATTCTTTGGTAGCGCGCTTCATTCTATTAAGGTTGTCCATAAAACAAGAGCTTATATTTCCCTCGGAAGTGAGGACATCCTTCCGCCAAGTAGAGTGAAAAATATTAATGTAAGATTCATCCTTCAGCTAGGAAGAGCTGAATTTGAATGGGATCTTATCTAAGCTTCTTCGAGTTAAAACCTGAGACCACACCCCTAGATCTGCTAGTTGCATCAAGAGGATGAAAAACCCAGCCAGGCATCATTTTTGAGAGAGCACTAATCACTTCATCCCCTTTCCCTAAATTCTCCTGCGGCATAATGACATCCAGATTATGGGAACGAGTAATTCTCTAAGAGCTAGCTTTTTTCGGCTGGCTAGCTAAGCCCCTGTAGTTGAAGGAGAGAAAGATCATTGAAAACCTTAGGTAGGTGGCGGCTCTACTCTAAGCACCCCAGGTGTTGACAACTGCTTCCCATCTGCTATATCAACGACAGCCTGCAGTTGGGCCTTAGACAGATTGGATTTTCTTCCCCTCAACTTCCTTGGCCCACAAGCCATAGGGTCCGAAGCAAGCCCACCAATAGCCATCCCTTTCCCTTTCCTATTGGCCAAAGGTCGAATGTTGTAGGGAGGGTTTTTAGGAACAGGAATCTGGGAGTTAGGGGGGGCCGGGTCATCATAACAGGAGGGGAGGATAGGTGCAGAGGGATTTGGGACAGAAATGATAACACTATTGGAAGACGAATTAGAGAGGTTTAAGACAGAGAGATCGTTTAGGATCTGCCTGGAAGGACCAGGCCCAGTGAAAACAGACAAAGATGAAAAATCAGAGGAGCATAAGGAGAAAGGAGGAATAGGAGACGTACCCGCCTGAGACACCCCAACATGTTCAAAAATTGAGCGGGGAGACAGGAAGGTTGCTGGATCATTAGATGGTGCGGGTGAACATATAGCCCCCTCTGCTTGAGCCTGCACCAAGACCTCCTCGCTTTCCAAAATCTTTGTCTACTCAGTAGAGTGTATGAACACCTCCTGCTTTTGACCCTCTTCTACAGACAAAGAAACATCCCCTTGCTTATAGGGTTTCTTCTGTCTACGAGGACGTCGATGGCCCATAGTGCACTCCTTCGCTAGGTGCCCATACTTATGGCAAAGATTGCAGCGAAAAGGAAGGTTCTCATAGTCCAGCATCTGCAGAAATTCTAAATCCCTGTACTTCATTGTCATTGCATCCGCCAAACCCTCGTTGGTGTTAAGGCTAACCAGGATCCGAGCCACACTCCTGGCCCTTGACTAGATATACGATTTGTCCACCTCCAAGAATTTTTCCAGAGTGTTTCCAATGGAAATGAAAACTGAGTCAGTCCAAAACTGCATCAGGAGGCCAGGGAGTTTGACCCAAATTGGTGACTCCGCCATCTTTTCCTTCTGAGCATCGAAAAGAGGTGTCCATCGACGAAAGAGGATTGGTCTCTTGCCAAAGAACTAGTTCCTACCCAGGACCCAATCCACATGGTCTTTACTGTCAAATTTGATGCTAAACCACCCCCTGGCTAAAATTGTGATCTCTGTGGGCTGACCAGGGGCTTCTTTCCATTCACTAAGGACTTAATTAGAGATATAATCTGTCGAATACTTCTGGCCTCTCACTCTTCCAACCAAGATAGTTTCAGAAGCTTCCATGGCTTCTTCTACACTGATGTCCACACCCAAAAGACAGCTTGGTCGATTTTCTTTTTTCTTAATGAGCTCTTATTTTTTCCTTTTAGCCCCCACTGCTTCCTTGATCCCCTCCCCCTCTTCTGGAAGTGTAGTAACAGGAGCATTCGTTCTGGAGGGCACAGGCGACCCTGGTCGCCTTTCTTCAGAAACCTTTGGACCCTCTGTATCCTCCCATCCTTCCTGCTGCGCCCTAGTCTCAGAACCAACCCCCTTGTGCGGATCTGACCCTTGAATCCTAGAAGACAAGACTCGGGGGGGTTTGTCTACTGCTTCGTTCGAGGAAACCCTCGACTAGCTTAGATGCGGAGCCGCTCCCAAAGGTACACTTGCAACCGACCCACCTCCGACTTGAGAAAGCCCTATATGAGGGGGCACAGGAGGCAAAAAAACTGTAGGGGAAAGGGGCCCTTGACTCGCTGCAGCCTTACGAAAGCCAACCTGAAAACCCTTAGAGTAACCTCCCTGAGAAGCTCTTCCAGAGGGTCTTACTTCTCCTAAAGCTACAAGCCCATGAAAACCGAAACTATTAACAATATCCTCAAGCCCACCAGTGAGGACAGGAAAAGAAGCATTACCTTGATTCACCGCCGGGGCAAACAGCCTTGAAGAAGGCAGAGCCGGTCTATCCCTACCTTCGGGTTCAGGGAGAAGCTCACGAACCGGTTCAGGGAGAAGTCCCGCCCTCCAACACCCACTCCAAGTACTCTGGAGGGTTTCTTCTAATAGACCAGCCCTAGACGAAAACCCTCCACTAGCCACATCCTCACTAAGAACTTGCAGGTCGGCGCGATTTGGAAAGAAAAGATCGAGATTTTTCTTAGAGACATCGTGCCCCCAACACGTAAGCAGATCTTCCGGTGCTGGCTCAAGCTCCACAGACTCGCTGTCAAAACCCATCTTGCTGACCAGCTATTCTTCTTAAACCGACAGAGTGAAAGTGCCAAACCTGCTCTGGAACAGAAACCCTAACAGCAAAACACCGTCGCAAGGAATAGGAAACGCCAAAATTAGAAAAACCCATTGTTTAACTGATTAATCAACCCCGTAGTGCCGGCCACGGAGCAACTGCCTTGAGGGGAGTGCCGATTGTCCCGGGAGATGATTTAGAAGCTACAACGACCGGATTCCTGTTGCATTAGGGAGAAACTTTCCAGGGCCAGATGGCCTACAGCCGAGGCCTGAAGACTTTAGGGTTTCCATCCTTCTCGCTCCTTCACCCTTAAATTATTTTATTATTATTAATTAAAAAGAAATTAATATATAGGAGCTAAACATATATGCATTTTTAAATATCATTTTTAACTAACTTTATCCTTGATGATTATAATCTTATAAATATGATTTGTTACCATTCCATGAGCTAACAACATGCTGGATTATCAATACTACATACTAAAAAACCATATCTCATTCCATATGAAATTTTTTTAAATTGGTAATTTTAATTAAAAAATAGAAAAGGGACATAACCTACTTTTAAATTAATCTCAACTTTGGGTATGTGAAAACTACTAGTATTCAGAGTGGATTATTTAACCCTACCACCACTTCTTAACACTATCATCCACTTAATAATGATTATGATGAAGTTAAATTAAAATATGAGCAAACTCTATGAACACTCAATTCCACAAGCAAGTGCTTACATAACATTTTATATTTGTTTCTTAGATAAGACTTCAACTTAACTAATCTGAATCACAAAAGAAATAATTTAATTTTGAAATAATATAAAATTGAGAAAATTGAATTATTTGCTTAACTCCACATTTATTAAGCATTGATATGGATCAAATCTCTTTTCACTATAAAAGAGATTTGCATATCCATGAGAGATAGAAGGAGAGATTTTATCCCTCTAAAGACTTGGTAAGAAAATGACAAAATTAATTTATTAATATAAAAATTTAAAATGTTAAGAAAACCGTAAAATTAATTTATTAACATAAAACTTTAAAATGTTGTAGAAATTGTTTATGGGAGACATAAAATAATAAAAAGATATTATTATCATAATATTAAAAGTCACATTTCATTGTATAAAAAATATTAAGATAAATATATATATTTTTTAATTTAATTATTTAACTTAGATAATAAGAAGTTAATGTGAAGTTTAGTGTATTACTCTACCCCTTTGCATGTGAAACTATAATAATATATGAAAAAAATAGATACACTTGTTTTAATATATAGATATATTTTGAACTATTATATTTAAAATATATTATATTTTGGAAGGTAAAAATACATTCTTTAGCATAGAATATATACTTTTGATAATTTATTAATTAATCGAGAGGAAACCAATTCTAAATATATATAAATTCAAGTAATTATATTGTAAACGTCATAATCATTTATATTTATATTTTTAAATAATAAGTAGAGTTTTGTATGCTTCAAATATGGTGTGGTCAAAACATATAGTTTGAAAATTTTAATCTATCAAAATTTACTCATTCATTATATTCGATATAATCACTCTTCTAGAGTAAGTTCTACGAACAATTCTAATTCCAAGTATTTCATATATATATATATATATATATATATATATATATACATATATATAGAGAGACACACACACACACACACACACACACACACACACACACACACACACACACACACACACACACACACAGAGATATATATAATTCCGTTATCTTCTATATGTCACCATTCTTCTCTTCAATCTTGAATTTATGCTTTAAGGCATTTCCTTTGCAAGATCTAGTACAATTTCTGGTTATTGTAATCATTTTTAATAGATAAATACAAGCATGGATGTCCATATAAAGATTTAAAATATAATTGTTTAATAATAAATGTTTGCCTTTTTTACAATATTTAAGGGTTTTAGCCTAGACTCGCATGTTTTTTTTCTTTAAATTATTGTTGTGTTGTTTTTATGGCATGAGCACAATGGTTAAATTATTGTTGTGTTTCTTTTATGACATAGAGCACAAATGTCTTTTACACGATCCTCGCACCATATTTTTTTGGAACTTGAATTTGATGGTGGGAGCCCTTATATCATTTTATTATTTTATATGGTTATCTTTCATTTGTTCTCCATGTCATAGTATTGTTTTTACTATTCATTCTATTATGTATTTTATGATATATGGATGTAAAGCTTGCATTTCTCCTAATAGGAACACATGAATAAGTTAATCTATAGTATTGTTTTCACTATTCATTCTATTTTGTATTTTATGATGTATGTATGTAAATCTTGTATTTCGCCTAATAGGAACACACGAATACGTTAATCTATATGGGCATTTGGATTTAGAATTCCGGTTTGAATATATGTTTATCGAAAATTGGAGTCTCTTCAATTCATTATCATATGTATGAGACAATGTTATCATTGTGCATCCATTTAAGGAATCTCTATGCAAATTGAGCATATGAACCATTCAATTTGAGAATTTCTGAGTCATAGTTTGTCACTTAGAGATTGACACTCATAAAAAAATTCTTTGTATGTGTCTACCTATTGACAAGGGTCAATACATATATTTGGGTATGTCCAATTGAACGAGGAAGGTTTCAAGTTTTTATATAAAATAAATATTTCATTTTGGATGCTTAGAATTGAAAAAAAATACCTAACATGCTTAGTGTATTGGACATGCATTCATTTTCACTTTGAGCATCTCAAAAGTAGGGTGAGTTGCATAGAGAGATAATCAAGCCATTGCTATCAATCCCAAATGGCCTTAGATGACGATTTTGTTGGACTAAGTCCTATTTTTTTTGTCTTTCTGCTCTAGTAAGATGGATGAACAACTCTAGAATCACCATGGTTCTCTCTATCGAGGCATTTACGCCACTATTTTTCTAGAGACATGGAACTATGTGAAGGGAAGTTGGTTCACTCGATAGAATCCATCAAGCTCAAACAAATTTTCTAAGCTATTTTTTCCTAGTGTTGCTTACCATTCCCTTGGTAGAAAATGCAGAGCCAATGGAGGAAAATTACAAGAGTAGAAAGTATTCGAAAATTAATGAAATATACAAATTTGGACGATGACCACCATCTCAAACTTCAACATTTTAGCGTTTTAGAGACTCATTATGATTTTTATATCATTCTTGCCAAAGCAAAAACCCCTCCAGTATATTTTCTTTCTCTTTGGTCTTTTGTTCAAGGTTATCATTCCTATGTTTTGTTTTAGGAAAGAGTGCCAAAAGCTCGATCAACAAGTGAGAGGATATTGCTCTTGTCCTATTAGTCTCTGGGTCGAAACTAGAGTTCAAGGTGAGAAAGGAAAATTAAAAGCACTAATTACGTAAGGAACCCTCATCGAAAAAAATGAGGCACTTATGGTCTGTATGTCCTTTACTGGGTGTAAAAGGAAGTCTAGATTTCATCAAGCTTTACGAACTTGAAAAGTTTGAAATGGTGCAAAAGAAACAAGTCCAGAGATATACTAAAAACATTTAATGATACTAAAATAATTTTATCATTGGCTACACATTAGTTAATTTGTGAAAAAATGTTTAATGAAATTTAACTTATAACATAACATCTCCACCTTTGAAGAGGGAAAAATAATATCTCAAACTCGGGCATAACGAGAAAACCCGAAATGCAATGTATGATTTGTATGTAACTTTGGTTTAAAAAAATGATATATCATGGTTTTTTGTGCCTAATTAATTGACTATCAAAAATTGATTCCCTAGAGTGCTTTGGTTTAAAACAATAATATATGATGGTTTTTGGGCCTAATTAATTAACTATCAAAAATTGATTCTCCCGTAGTTTGTGTGTAGTTTGTGTAGCGACTAAAAATAAGCATCGATTCTCAAACTTATATATTATTATTTTTTAAATATTTATCAAATTTAAAATAATTTGTTTTAAACTCATTTAAAAAATAAATTTAATTTCTCCTTTAAAAAAGATAAGATATTCTTTATAAATAAATAAATTAAGGCCACGTTAATAAAAATATTTGGAATATTAAGAATATTAATGAAAAGAAATTATACGTCTCTTGTCATAGATTTTCATATATATTTTAGTTAGTGTATTCCTCATTGATTAAGGGTAATAATACATTTTGGAATACAAATCTATTAAACTGAAACCCTCTCCTAGCTTAAAGATGTAGACATCAATTGACTAATGAAAGTGGGAAGTAGTACTTTGAAATTTGTATGAAATTAGCACGTTCATCACATATTCTTACTCCATGATAAACAATCTCGACTTCTACTTAGAACCAATTACATGCTCAGTGAAACGTTTTAACGATTAGAAAAAGAATGAAAAAAATCCTAATGTTCCTTGAAGTAAGGAAAAGCAAGAAAAGTGCATATATCTTATATTTTGGAGTAAGGAGAAAAGAAGTACTTGTCTAGTTGAAATAAAGATGGAAAAGGGAGAAATAGAAGAAGATTTTATTTGCATATATATCTTCAATGTTACATAGTTTTGAAATCATTTCCCTCTTCCTTTTCTTCCTTTTTTATCTATTTCTTGTGTTCTTTTGGAAACACTTTTTGTACTGTCTATATGTCAATACTGGTTAGTCCTTTCGAGTTTGAGTCGAGTTGAAGTGCTCAATGTGATTTTGAGTTGAAATTTGTATGTGATAAAGAGGAGGAGTGACGCTTTAGGGGTTATGGATTTGATACTTTGTTGGATGCGTTTAATAAGCTACTCTATGGTAGTTTTTCTCAATAATGGTATGTATTACATTTTAGGCTATTTTTTATTTTCATGTAGTTTATCTAGCTCGACGTTTTTTAATTTAAAATCTACTTTGGCCTCCTCTATCTTAGCTTTTTAAATTTCACTTCCCTAAGTATAGTTAGTATTTAGTTGAAATCTCATTTTGGGCTCGCCTAAGACATTCACAACAACATACCAAAAATGGTAAAAAGTGTTGATTCAATGCAAGGAATTAATAATTTTGACATCATGTATTGTTTGTAAAAACCTCAACAAATTAATGGAAATCCCTAATTTAGAATGCTTTGTTAAGTCCCTATATTAAGAGTGTATCCTTATTATGTTAGTGTAGCTCCCCTTATTGTTATTATTGTGCCCCGAATCCCCTATATTGTTATTATTGTGCCCTTACATTATTATTGTTAGGGTCGGCTAGGATTAGCATTGTGGCCCCACTATAGGATTATGTTGTGTCTATGGACTCCTATACAGGATACTTTTAGGGGCGTAATTTTAGCCCAAAAGGCTGAAATTTAATGGGGTTTTAGATTTTAGAGGGGCTGAACTTTTTTATATAGAACCTATTTTGTATAGTTTTGTATAAACTAGCCCCAAAATTATTTTAAAAATAAATAATTATTATGGTTTAGCCAAGAAAAATAAGAGCGGATAAACTCGGAAATGTTGCATCTCGCCTTCTCGATTCACCAGTCTGCGTGGTATGGGGTTGTGTGTCGCCCAATTTACTAACTCCTGCGTGGGTTTGGATGCACGCATTCAGCCTTTGATGATGTCTCGTTGTCGCGTACGCACGTGCCGCTCGTATCTATGATTTACGTAATCGTAGGGAGACCGGCAGCGGTGTTGGAGAGGAGTTCAACAAAGGTGCGTTGCATTCGTTGGTGGAGATTCCTCTACATCGTTGGAAGGAGAGGGACTTGGTCTTTGGGATGAGTGAGTATTCACTCACGAGACAAAAAGGTGTTGGCGGCCAGAGGTATCATACTGACCGATCCTTACTTTCGTACCTTTCTCTTGAAGATTTCATCGCGGTCGTATCGAAGCTACCTACAGCTTGAAAGTTACCACTTCTGCACATCTACCTCACATATCTCCCGTGACTCTGAAATCTCGGTTTCACCTATATTTTATTGTACGAGTAGATCTTCTCGTTGATTCGAGATTAATATTCACCGTATTTTTATGCGAAAAGGGTACCTCAGACTTTGCAAGTTACTACATTGCTCTCATATGCTTGCTTGCATTCTCCAGAAAGTTTGAAACCCTAGTTTCACTTCTATTTCTTTTCTTGGCACGAGTAGATCCCGTAGCCGATTTCAAACTAATATTCACCGGTTTTAGTGAGAGAGTGTGGAGAGTTTGGATTCTAACTGTAAGAGGGGAAGCTCGGTTTGTGCAATTGAATTCAAATACTATGAATGACATTATGAGTGGGAGGTTGGATCTCCGACCGCGGTAAGAAGTAGGGCATGAGAAGGGGGTAGGCATATGCCAAGGAAACGTGGTCATGCATGAAAGGAGGGTGGTCTCGAGGGTGAAATGGAGGAACGAAGGCGAGAAAAGAAGACCCAAACTTGGACTCGGAGTCCACAGAAAGTCATCACTCCATGGAAGCAACTCGCGGTTTCTCCATGCTAGGTCACTTGGTCAAGTCAAGGCTCAGAGCCACCTTGGATGTGATTTCAAATCCAATGCAGTAAATTGATCGGGGATAATTTTTTGCTTCCATATGCCCTTAATGTGTTTCCATCGACTCCCAGTGTTCCCGAAGCCATGGAATCCTGGTGCAACATAGGTGAAATTCTGAGTTTAAATTTTCTGCATCTATGTACATTAATTATTTGAACTATGCCCTAATTTGTTATGTTTCTCCGGTCTGATTTCATGCAATCAACTCGTGATAGCTAGGATTGTGAAGTAGGATTCCCATGAATAATAGGTTTCATTGGTTTTTGGTTTAATAAGCCATTATTTTGATTGAAAATACATCTTTTGTTTGTAATCATTGTACTGCATTTCTGCATGGTCTAGGAGATCACGAGCTTGTAGGGTTTGACTTGTTTACTGAGTTGGCTTGAGGAAAGGCTCCAAATCTTTTGCTTGCGAAGCACAGTGCAACAGATTTTTCGAGAGGAAAATGGAACACTTGGTGAAATGACGGAGACTTTGTGTGGCGGTGACCTTGTGTTAGCTTTTGATATACGATGTCGCACGGAGTAGCACAACATTCTCTATATTACTGTGGCACATTTTATATAGAATATTTCCATTGGAGAGATAATACTCTGAGTAGCTTTCTATTGTTGTGAATGCTATTGATTGGTGGGCATTTTGTACAATTAAAGCAAACCCCCTCTAATTTGATTTCAGATCTTGCGAGCGGAGACAATTACAAGCAAATATTTTACTGCAATGAAACCAAACAACATACTTGGTCTCTCTCATGGATTTTTATCGGGGCATTTGCGTAAAAGTCCGTGGAGATGACTTCCCCACCCGAGAACATTAGTGTGATAGTTTGTTCTGTCCAAAGGGCATGGGACCATCATGTGAGACGGTTGTATGTCCAGGGGCAGGAGAGATTAATGGTGCGAGAATAAACTCTAGTTTTGTCTGTGCATCGGTGTTTGTACCTTGAAAATATATATTCACATTTTCAATTTTGTTTAAAAGTTCTTTGCTGTGTATGCTTTCAATGAAATCACAAACTCATTGCTTTATTTCAATAAGTTATGGAGTTTTCTTATGTGTGTTTGGTCCGGAGATGTTGATGGGAGAGCATGAGATAAAGTTGCTTTTCGGGATGGTCGAGTCTCGCTGGGTTCACCATTTACATTTGCAACGCACTCAGGAGGATGAGTACAAGAGTGATATTTTTTTTGGGGAGCGTGGTAACTATTATTTTAAGGGACCTTTTGTTCTGCTTTTATTTATAATTGGCATGCTAGGATTGAGTTGGTCTTTTATGATTTACGGCGGTGATCTTGTTGGGGGTCGACATGGTATAGTTGAAGCATTGTTCGACGATATCACCGAGGGTGGAATATGGATGAAAAACTTGCTTACAAAAATACCGTGGAAGGAATAACTCGGGATCATATCAAAAACTATCTCGACAAAGGTGTTTTGCGATTTTTGGTGAAACTAAAAGCAGATTTTAGGGATCTCTCGTTCATTGGTTATAGAATGATCATATGATGTCGTCATTTCTACTATGGCACATTGGACATACAATTTTTTCCTACTATTTGACAGTCATTTTTATTGCTTCTTGAAATGGTTTGAATTTCTAATGGTTATTCCTAAATTTGAACTTATTATACAATTTGCGGGTGGATCGTTAGCTATATACAATTCTCTCGAATGAAGGAGGAAGGAGGGATTTTTGAGATGGCGATACGGTAGCTTCATCATTATCCACATGGAAATTTTGTATGAGTGCTACGAGGATGTAGCTTCTAGCGATAGAGATCCGAAGTGTTGTCATGGCGGGGCGCTCTGGCTTTCTAGTAAGCTTTTGCTTGTCTGCAACTTCATCCGAGTTCGCGCTGAGTCCGAAACCGCTCTTTGTAGTGTCAACCTTTAAACGCAATACCCATTGTGAATTGCGTAGGGAGTCAACTTTACCAATGAAATTGTTTTCTTGTGATCCATCACTCGCTGTGTGTATGTAGCGTACGTCTGGGTTTACCAGCACAAGCCACTGTTCTGACCGATACGTTAACAACTCAAAGCTTCGCTTTTGCAATAACGTTAGCCATTGTAAATAATCTGCCTTCAAACTCAACAATTAGCAGCATTTACACTTTCTCACTCGTAGAGTTTCCTCCCCGACATATATGTCTTATAAGCGGTAATCATTTGTTCCAACATCAATTCAATTTCCATAGCATTCTTATTTTCTATGGACCATGCACATAAGCTAACTGTGGGAAGACCATTCTTTCCGGGGATAGCTATTAGGCCGTCTCATAAATGTCGGTGCACTAGTCCACCTAGAGGAAACATTATCGGGAATGTTTGCATGATCTCTTCTTTTAAGACATTTATCCTAAAAGGATCTTGATCGAGTGATCCTGGATATGTGATCAATTCCGGCATACCTGAAATTTCTCCGATGTCATCTTAGCAGAGGGCAAGAAAGAGTATCTTGATTGGTCATCGCTGCAACTGCAAAAGATTTTATCTTGAATTCTAGAGAGGGTTTGGATATAATATTTTGGCTAGAACTTGGGAAAGAAATTAGAGACATTTCTTTCTTCGAGGTTTCTTTAAACAAGACACCTTGCTCGTAGATATTATCATCAACATCTCGACTTAAGATCACGCTATGCTCTCTCTATACTATCGGTATCTTTTCTAATCACATACGCAGTATCGACATGAACTAGAATTATCATATCACGCTTTATTGCATTCAAAGTGACATTTAACTCGTTTGCTCCGACTTTGGATCTCGCCGGGATTGTGCGCATGCAAGTATCAAACTTTTTGACAAGGCAGCAATATTGGCATCAATATTTTTCAGCTATCCGGTTTGACTTGACTTCTTTCGTTCATTTCCTATCCAGTTTACTTTGTAATTCGAATCTTATGACTTTTATGGATTCTAAGTTAGCCCAATTTAAAGCACTCGCAGCTCGGCTACTGAAGTCTAACTTATCGGAAGTCAACTCCGCACAAAGGCCTTAATTCCTAAGCCATATTATTATTCTCGATGATCTTCAGCATCTTCCCCATTGGGGGAATGCATTGTAGTCTCTGTTGTTTCACTCACGCACTTTGTCCAATAATGTCTCATTGCCAGCTCTTTGGTTTATTACCTTCATCTTCTTGCATCATAGCAACAAAGTAATATCATAGCCTAAAGTATCTAAAATATTTCAACATATTTTCTCTCTTATTAGGCTTTCTACTCATTTCAACAAATTTTTTGAGAGAATTCTATTGCTCCACATTTTACTGTATCCTTTTGGCAATATTGCATTTTTCTCGTTCAAGAATATTTCCATAGTACCACTACACACAAGACACCCATTTATTGTTTGTTTCCATATAGCTTAGCCAATTTTTTGAGTTCATTTCCTGACTTTATAATTGTATTTGGCTTGGTATTGTTTCGCTAATGGATGTGAAAAGATCAACATCATTGTGAAAGATTTTCCGCATGGACTTATCACTTTTAACAAAAAGGATCTGAAACCAAACTCGTGTATCTTTCAAGGAACATTAATTCTTCAATTGTCAATCTATCTTCTTCTGTGGACTTCGAATTCGCTTGAACCACTTTGTTTCTGATAATTCATCGTAGATCCTTAGTCCCTGCTTTACCTCATATATTTCTTTTTGTCTTACACTCTCTTGCTCTTAGCATGTTAATTTCAAAGGGCTTTCTCACACACTCATATTTGTTACATTCGTGATTCGAACATTGACTAGCGAGGAGGTAGATTAAGCTCTTCTATCATGGACTGAATTGTACTTGATGACAACCGATTCATTATTCTTGAAGAAATAATATTTTCATCTCGCCTTCTTTTCATGTGTCACTCGGTTCATTAACATAACCAATCGATGCATTTCTAGAAAGTCTTATTGCATTTAAAGCATCATTTTTTCAATTTTTTATAAACTTCTTTATCAATGCAGATCATTTTCTCGAGATGACTCTACCATCGCACGTAATCTGCGATGAAATGCGATTATTCTCATGAGGAATCTAGTAATGACTTGTCCAGGATGTTCTTCTATACAATGATTAGAACGGGATATTCAAATGTGTTTGTCGCATGAAGGTTATTCGAGCAAGCGCTCCGGATCTCGTAAAGTCCGAGATCCTTTTTAAATATAGCCTTTGTGGGCTAAGAGGATCGAAATTAGAGAATCATACTTGATATGTAACTCAGACTGTAGAACTGAGTAGGGTGCTTTCAACACAAACGAGGGATTGTTGTATTATAGAATCTCACACAAGGATTGTGTAAAAAGATAGAGAGATTCTTTGATTCGCATTCAAAATTCTCATATCCTTTTAGTTTTGGACTCCTAATGTTAGAACCTTCTTGATATTGAGAATCACGCCACAGCAACTGAGAAATTTGATGAACGTTAAAGGAAATCGGGGCCTTCAGATAATGGAGTCTCGTATTCCACCTATGAGAGCTTCTACTAAAAGTTTTCCACCTATTGTCTAATAAAGCTACGGAATGCCAAAAGTATGCGGACCTTGTCTCGTGTAAAAGCATTCAAGCCAATCTTGACTAGACCAATATGGGCAAAATTATATCCTTTCTTTTCTACCTCTTTCAACATCTTTCAATTGTAGCAAAGTAATAGGCATCATCGCGATTGATAGACAACTTTGCTTTTACAACGTATTCTGTTATTTGAACTTGAGTATAAGCTTTCAACTAAACACACCAAGTTTCTTATAGACATCATTTGGCTTCATTACACGAGGAGGTAATTTCAATATGGATGAGGATTTTATTCTTCAAGAACTATTTCGACTTATTTATTGACCGATATCCCTATTCTCCTTTTAATGCAAAAGAATAGATCTATGCTCCCTATTCAAGGAGACTCCTTTTACCCCCTCTCCAACATAGAGGAGATTCCCAACTTCCTTATAGAAAGTCACATCCACAAGTCCTTTCATAAAAGCAGCATCTCTCGACTTCCATGGCTCCCTCTTTCCTCCACATCTCATTGTGCAGAGCATGTTTCTTTCTTTGCACGAGTACCATATTATTATGACAAGGCTTATTTGTTTTCCTGGTTAGGAGTTTTCTACGGTGGATGTAGTGTTTTTTCCGCATGCATTAGATCTATGGCACACTTTCTTGTTTGTAATTTTAAAGTGTTATGAAAGACACACTAGTAGATTCCATAATGAAGAGTCTATTGCCTGTAATTTTTGAAAAATTGTTATGCTCCTTTTCATTAAAACCGGTTGGATTGCTCCGATGTTAACATTAGGGTAATTCAATGGAACTAGTATTTGCTAAAGATGATACACGAACCTTGGGAGTTTGGCCCGCTTCAACGAAACCAAGTATTTAGCAAAGTTGATACATAAACATTCTGAATATGATTTTGTTTGTGCGATGGATTTTTTGAGTGGGACAACACCTAGCACGAACTGCATTGGTAACGCCTATGATGCGATACGAGAGCGGCGACCATCGAAGACGCGGGATCGTTCGAAGCAATGCCAATGTGTAATTAGGTGACAATGGTTGTGAGTGGCAGGTTGTACGTGTTTCGAATGTGTGGGTCTACGGTAGATTAATAATTTCTATGGACTTATGTCTAGCCATGAATTGAGACAAATAGCCGACTCGGTGGCCGGTTGTAAGGGTAGCTTCTTCTCTCGGGGCCTTCATCGAGAGGTTGGATTGTTGACTTCTAGAACATAGAGGTTGAGGGAATACGCTTGAATCCGATTCTGTTGCGAAGTGATAAATGCTTGTAATTTACGCCAGGGTTAGAAGTTGTGAATGAATGAACTCATAATTATACACGAGTACAAGTTACAAGGTAAGAGGACATATTCCAACTGATTGATCTTAGAAAAAGAAAATGATAAAGCAGACATTTATGTAGCCCTTCTTTTATAATTTTGAGTCGAGGATGTGTAGTCAACTCTTCTCCTATGGAAACAATTGTAATTAATTTTCAATGGTTACTAGCACGGTTAATTGTGTAATCTCATTTTGAATGCTATTTCTCTACTGATCATTTAGTACTCATTTGTACTTTAAACATATCATGCCTTCAATCATTTCTAAACCATAGTGGCCTACATAAAATTCTCAAGGAGAGCTTAGATTTCATGAGTGCATCTCTACCGGACTCTTCCACGGTGTTCACATTGACAACATGAGCCCCATCAACATTCAATGTCTTCAATTGTTAGAGTACTTTATCGCTGTACCAAAAATTCTCTCGTTTTGGATTACGAGGTCTTTGATTAAATTACATCTCTTCCACCAACCATATTGGCCTACCTAAAATTCTTTACACTTGTGAACCAATTTGGATTTGAGTCTTTACTCTCCTCCCATTCTTCTTCTCGGTGTTTACGTGGTTATAAACATCATTGGAAGAAAATGTGCCCACTCAGAGTACGATACCTTCAATTATTGCAATACTTTATTGGTGTACCAAAAATTCTCTTTTGGATTACGAAGTACGTGATAAGTCCATACGCAATCAACCTTCAATGTCTTCAAGTATTGCAATAATTCTTGGTATGCACCCAAAATTTTCGCGTTTGGATTATGAGGTTTGTGATAAACTGCATCTCTCCCACCATTTTTCTACTGCTTCCACATTCATTTCTCTTTGGCATGGATCAAAGTTGGTAGCGAAGGTAGGATTATGTCAAATTGATTGTGTTAACCTCATTTTAAATATATCAAATTGCTTTATGAGACAATCAATAATAACAAGATTAAGATAAAGTGAACCTTGTTGTCATGGTTATCACTTAAGTTTATGCGGAATAAATTATATA
Source organism: Pinus albicaulis (assembly GCA_034641835.2). Taxonomy (NCBI): domain Eukaryota; kingdom Viridiplantae; phylum Streptophyta; class Pinopsida; order Pinales; family Pinaceae; genus Pinus; species Pinus albicaulis. The sequence goes on along the minus strand of CM076584.1, from coordinate 608,770,517 downwards.
TTAATAAGATTAAACTTTATTAAATCATATTAATTATTAAAGTTTCAACATTATTTTTTAATTAATAAAGTGTATTTTAATTTATTTTATTAATCTATACATATATATAATTTATTTTTAAATATAAATTAGTCTTATTTATGAAAAATAAAATCATATTAATATAAATTAATCATTCCATGCTTTACATGAAATTTTTGAAAAACATTTAAAAGGAATTTTATTATATATCAATATTAAAATAATATGGAAAAAGGATTAATAATAGCTAAATTATTTTTATAAGTTATTATTATAGAGATAAGCTTTTGGAATATATTATAAAAGTGTAAGGTTGCTTTTGCATTTAGAGTTATTGTGATGAGTTATATGAGAATGATATTGTTATGTCTAGGAATATTAAGGGTTGATAAAAGGGAATTAATTCTCGGTATAGAAATTAGAAGATTCTCCCCTATCCCTACCTTTAAATGACATTCACATTGACAAATTAGAGGCATGTTTGGAAGAAGTAACCTTGTGGTTGCATAACCTCGGCTAGATTAATCATCCCCTTTCTTCTTTACATTAGTGATATTGTTCTTACGGACATGACTCCACCTCATTTTGAGAAGCGCGAGGATTATTGAGATTTTGTTCTAGCATAGCTATGCGAGTAAACGCTAATAAAAAAAGGTGCCAATAATCAATCGAGTAGTCTTTAGTGCGACTTTTTGAAGGCTTTCGGTGACTTTTTACGGTGTAATTTCTCTAAATTACGGCGGGAATTTATTGAAAAAGAAAGTTTGATTTCTAACTTTTTGCACAATCGAAGTACCTTACGGAGGTTTTTGAGGGCGGCGGAATCCATATATAGAGTCGAAAAACCGAGTTTGAATAACAAAAACAAGATTTTTACCTCAAAAATTTTTTCACGGTTCGGCACACAGAAACTTCAAAAAGTCGCACTAAAACTGACTCCATAATCAATTACAAAAAGGTAATTTGTGTTAATTGTGAGCGATAATAACAAATCAAAGAAAGTTATACAATAAGGTCTTGAAGTCAACCTTCATCACAATCTTAACTAGAAATACAATGTTGGAAAATGATTAATAGAAAGTGGAAAACCAATTTTTGTCTTAGGTGCAATTGTAGGTCAACAAATTTTTGGTTTTGAAAAAAAGAAGAAAAGCTCATATTTTAGACACCTCTTCATCTTTTATCTTATATGGAGATGAATTTTGCTGTTGCATCATCTCTATAGAATCATAGAGGAAATTGAAAATCCAAAGTTTTTTTATAGTTTATGATCTTATTAAATGCAATATACCCCTATCCTGTCTTATAGAAGCTAGTCTTTCACCCATTGAGAGTTTTCCTATGAGTAAGTACCTAATATAGAAGAACTGAAGACAAGTAACATGAAAACAAGTGGCTCCCTAATTGCTTCAAAATGCGATCAAAATTTGGTGTGGCATAAAGCTGGTTGGCATAAAGATTCTCCAATCTTAGTCAAACTGGTGGAGAAGTGGGGAGGCCACTCTAAAACGTGAACACCAATAAAATTGCTATACGCATATAAATTAAAGTTGAAATCATGGTGTGATAATGCATAGGTAGACAATAAAGAGAAAAACAAAATATTAAAAATTGGTCATTAGCAACAATCCAAAGGATCAAGTGTCATATTCTTGTAGCTAGTTTTTAAGAAGAAAAACATCATTACCGAATAAAAATGAACTTTGAGGAGCTTAGAATTGAGCAAGACCTAGAATTTCATGGGATGCAAGTAAATGTCATTGCGATGTTAGAAATGTGAAGGATGAAAAACACTTCCTTTTACAATGTCTTGCTTATTCTTATTTGTAATGATATATTTGATTTGATGATTCAGGACCTATTTTCACATAGATAGCGTTTGAATAGTATTAAATGATAAATAACTAATTTATAAGACTAATGCGAAGCATCAATGGGCTCATTCAAGTACATGAAACTACCTTGATGTCTAGCTTTGACATCTTAGAAAATTTTAATGGTATATATATTGCTTGTGTTTGGGGTACTGTGAGTTTCGAGTTTTATATTTTCTTGGAAAATAATTATTGATATTTGGAAAATGTGTGATTTTATATTGGTATTGGAAACGAAGCTAGTTTTGATCTTTGATTGGAAATGAAAATCAGATTTGATGAAGTTGGGACCTATTTCTTTTCACATAGATAGTGTCATAGTATTAAATGATAAAGAACTAATTTAAGAAGTCTAACGCTAAGCAACAATGGGCTTATTCAAGTACAGCGAAATTGTGTTAATGTCTAGCCTTCATATCTTTGAAATTTTTAGTGGTTTGTTTGTTGCTTGTTTAGAGGATTTTGTTGAGTTTGAAATTAGATCTCTTGAATGCTTATGGTTCTCATATCATGCATATATCGATAGATCGATAGATCCAGTTCTATTATTATAATCATTATTGTTTTCTTTATATATTTGGTGGTTTGAGGAAAGATATTTTATTTCCTTTCACTTTGTAGCATGATTTCGGCAACATCTTCACCTTTTAGAATATAGTAAAATATTTTTCTTATTGTAGTTTTTCTTGGAAAAGAATTATTGAGAGTTAGGTGCAAATGCACAATGTTGTGTAGCATTAGTATGATAAATATGGGATAGTGCAAAGCATAGTTTTGAATATTAGTCTAAGTTGACTCGTACCTAATCAACTTGGTCAAGTTGATTGTTGGTTGAACGGCTAATTGTTGGTTCAATGGGCCAGCAGAGGAAAGTCTTGCGGGCACAAATACCAAAGGGAAAAAATGGAGCCCATCATGGGGTACTCTTTGTAATTCTCCACCAACGCTACCTTTCCTCAAACTCCTCTCCAAACTCAATATCGGTGCTAGTGGTAGCATGACAAACAACTTCTGCGCTTAGCGAACTAGAAGAATGTGTTTTCCAAACCACACGAGAACTACTTCCCTCACGAACCACCATGTGCCATGCTTGGTCTCGATGGTTCTCTTCCTTCTGCTCTGATTCAATTACTACATATCTTCATTGGGCAAACACTCTAGAACTCCACTAGACAACGATTCACCATTTTGTAGTAGTGATTCGCCATTTAATACGGTGATTCGCCATGATTTACGAGGATAATATAATCTCGTAAGAGATTCGCCAAAAATTATATATACATATTATATTATTAATAAAATCGCCTTCCATTTTTTCCTATGTATCATGAGGATTACACTTTATTTTATATATATATAAATTTAGTTCTTAAAATTATCTGCAACTCCTATATATAGAAGGAGGTTTTGTTCATTGTATCATCCAAGAATTGTTCATTTATGTAATGTATTGGAGGTTGCCCCCTCAAAGTGGCTTATTTCCAAGGCGTTCATATCTCTTTTCTTCTATTTTTGGAGCTGGTTACACAACATTTGGTATCAGAGCTTGGGATTCTAGGGTTTCGCTGCTCCAAACAGGTCATCGTGGCATTTTCGCTATAACTTTTTTTCTACGAAGTTTCAGAAGCTGAAATTTTTAGGGTGCGAAGCTGAAATCCTGAGGAATATTGTCCAAAAATTTCAGAGCTTGGTTCGCAATATTTTCGGAGATATCATCTGTGGAAGTTAGGCCTTTTTTCAAGCTCCTAAACAGGTCATCGTGGAATTTTCGCTATAAAAATTTTTCTACGAAGGTTCAGAATCTGAAATTCGTATGGTGCGAAGTTGAAATCTTGAGGAAACTCGTCAAAAAATTTCAGAGCTTGGTTCGCAATATTTTTGGAGATATGATCTATGGAAGGTAGTGCTTTTTCAGGCTCCTGAATTTCATCTCAAAGAGGTGATCGTGGGAAAAGTTCAATAACTCTCTCTCTGAAAATTGGATTGGAGTGCCGTCAAAAGTGGTCGCAAGTACATGGCCTGTAGTTTCTTGGCTATCAATTTCAGAGACAAAGGAAAAAACAGTGACACGTGGAAAGTCGTACAAGTTCGCTCTACTGAACCAGTCCAAAATTAGGTCATTGTGGGAGATTGGACACAACTTTGTCTTGGAGAATCAAAATCAGGTCAGACCTGTGGCATTTGAAAGAAGCTTCATAGGGCTACTATAGGGCTGAATTTCAGATATCAAAGATTTTCAATTACAGAGATAATTCAATTTCAATATCGAGCTCCTCAAAGCAAGTAAAAGGTGTGTATTGTTTTGCCCGAATTGCATAAGTCTTGTTTGAAGAATCAAGTTGAATTGATTCCAAGGGAATATTGAAGAATTTTTGTCAGTAATGGGTTCTATTATGCCTCCAAAAAATAATTCCATATCCATTAATCCCTCAAAAAGCTATACTATGACACATGAAGAGGAACAATTGCAGTATGAGATATCAAAATTACGGTACCAAGTGCAAAAAGTTTCAATCTTACGAAGAGAAATTGAAGATGAAATAGATGGTTTAAAATCAGAAATGGAGGCTAAGTTGGATGGTTTGAAGGATCAAATAATAGCAAATATGGATGATAAATTAATGGAAGATCACATCGAGCATCAACAACAAGTTCTCCAACTCTCAAAGGATAACCCAACTTTGGTGCAGAATCTAATGAAACAACGGGAAGATCAACATCACATCGAAAGAAGTTATGAAGCAGTCATAGAAACAAGAACTCGAAAAGTACGATCAATTTCAGAGTATCTCAGCAAGTGGAAGAACTTTCTTGTAAAATATTTCACATGGGAGGATGAGAATTTTATACAGAAGCATCAAGAAATAATCAAGCGTTGAGGACAACACTTGTTTGAAGGAGAGGGGCATGTTAAGTCCCTATATTAATAGTATAGCCCCTTATTATGTTAGTGTAGCCCCCCTTATTGTTATTATTGTACCCCTGCAACCCCCATATTGTTATTATTGTGCCCTCAAATTATTATTGTTAGGTCGGCTAGGATTACATTGTGGCCCACTAGGATTACATTATGGCCCCATGGACTCCTATATATAGAAAGGAGGTTTTTGTAAATTGTATCATCCAAGAATTGTTCATTTATGTAATGTATTGGAGGTTGCCCCCTCGAAGTGGCTCATTTCTAAGGCGTTGATATCTCTTTTCTTCTCTTTTTTGAGCTGGTTACACAATATGCTTACATTTGTATTTTGATCATAACTCACCTCTTGTTGCATTTCAATTTTTTGTTTGTGCCACATTTGTTCCATTTGTTACTACAATAAAATTAAATCAAATCTAAAAATGAGTTTCTTAGTTTTTCGAAAGGAATTTGTCCATTTCCAATACATGTTGCACATGCCAAAACAATATCATTTTATCAATCCCATCTCTTCCATTATTAACACTTATATATATATATATATATGTGTGTGTGTGTGTGTGCCCAATTCGAAGTATTTGGCCTTCCCCTTTTCAACAAACTATTTCAATATTCTATTTCAATATTACAAAAACTAAATAAGCCACACCCTGAATCACAAGCCACCCCATGAGAATTGTCCCTACACGCACTCGCGATCGTGTCGAAAAATATCATAGCATCTATGCTTGTGCCACAGGTCTTCAAAAGGTGAGGTCACTCCTCATTGTGTCATCCCCATGCTGCTCGAGTTGGCCTTCAGAGCCCCCTTGGCCCCCTTGCCATTCTGTGGCTCCATCAGTCTCTCTGCGTGCTCCACCAGCTATGCGCCCTCCCTCTTGTGTGCGTCCATACTAGTGGTAGGTCGCTAGGAACCCACCCTGCTGCTCCCCTCCAAGCTGCGCTCTCCCCTCGGTGTTCCCCCAGGCTGCGTGCCCCCCTCTAGAATTCCTCGCATTTATAGATTCACCCCGATGCACGCATTCAGAGGCAGGCTCCCTTGTTGCGCACCCCCCTCCTGCGAGAACCCCTGCTACACCATTCTCAATTGCGCACATCCTTTCTCCGCTTCCCTATTGAGTGCTCCCCTAAAGAGCAAGTCACTGTACGTGGACCGACTCCCACCTCTCTGTTGCTTTGCCCCCCCATGGCTCCATGTCAGCGTCAAAATACTGTTATGGGTAGCCAAAGAGGTGTGTTCTCAAGTCGCTATCGGTGAGGTCAAGACAATCGTCTGGAATCCTTCTAGGGCTCCTCTTCTGGCAGCCATGAAAAGGAGGCACCACAACGCCCTAAGAGCACCGAGGAGGAGATCGCCCCAGCTTAGGGGAATCAGAGGGGCAAAAGAGGTCCCAAGAAATCCACTTTTGCGCACCCAGAGCAACCTACTCCTTGCAATACCAAGCCTCTCCTAGTACAGGACGCCTCGGGGGAGGACACCGATGTGTGGATCATGGACTCAGAGGGTGTTTGGACGCGTGTTCATGATGTTGAGTACCCAGTCGCTCCTATCCTCTGCTCAACTACTACAAATCCCCCGTGCGTGCCTTGTGCTGAAGAGGAGGCCATAGCGCAGGAGTACGGATGCTGCATCAAGGAGGAGGACTCTATCACCGAGGATGATGAAGGAACACCATGGCTGTGCGATTTCTTGACTCTTTTCTGTTTTCTGTTATTTTAGGACATATTATATATCTTTTTCTTTTTCATGTGTCATGACACAGCTTGTAATTTTCGACTGCTTGCTGCTATTAGAGTGTGGATTTCCTCCCAGGAGGCAGCCCCAAACCTGTGCTACTCTAAAAGCATTGAAGGCTGGGATTGGATAAGCACAACTTACCATCTCAGCCCATTGCCTATATAAAGTTTTTCTTCGAGCCGCTGATGGTAAAACTGCGGCTCAATTTCTTTTCAATCATGTCATCTTTCAGCTCTTTTTTGACTCTCTAAACATGAAAATATTTTCGAGTTTTTGTTGTTTTGAGCTCGTTAAAGTGAACAAAATGTCATTTACCTAGTATACGTTTACCCCTTTTTCGAGCTGGGATAAATTATTTACGAAAAAGGAATACCTTAGTCAATCACGACTAAGAGGTTTTCTCACACTTTGTTTTCTACCTTTTCGGTATGAAGGAATATTTACGAAAAGGGCCATCTGAAGTTGTCTTTTTGCCTCTTTTAAAACTCTCTAAACATGAAAATATGCCAAGTTTCACCTTTTTCGGGTTCGTTAAAATTCAACGACATTGGATTCGTCATCATGACGACATCAAGTTCCTCCTTCCTAGGGCTTGTAAAATGTACTAGGATGGATTTTTCCCAAGGAAAAACTTATATCACAAGCATATGATATCTCCTTCAATATTGTATACAAAAATAATTGGGGTACTCACCAGAAATGGTGGGGGAAAAATGGAAAGCATTAATTTGTTGTGTTGGCAGTATGTCTCTCTTGAACATGACACATCCTTTGTTTCGTGTCAGGTTGGGGATATTATTCATTCGTCACTTTTCCTCCATGGGTTTAGGAAATCTGTTTTGCCTCTTATGTCATCACTATTCTCGTCCAACATGACCTCTGATCCCATTTGAGTCAAACACTACCAAATCTGGAGTCGTGTCGCTGATATGTTCAAGAGAAGTTCCTTCCGTGTCTCATTCATTTCCTGGTTCTCTGATCATTCTCATTATCATCTTATTTCCTTCATCTTGTGTCAATGATGTGGGATACATTATCATTAGGGAATTTTGAGGTCTAAAATGGGCCTCCTAAGGAAATAATAAAATAATAGCTAAACCAATAGAATAATATTTATGAATTTTCAATTCACTTTTTGCACCACAATCCATGTAACCATAGTTAAATTCAATTCAAAAGTTGTACCAAAATAAAATTAATTAATAAATTGTATTGATGTGACTATAAATAAAAATGATATTTTCAAGAAAAAGTCATTATCATTGAACAACTAGTGCATTTGTAATTTTTACTTAAATAACTTAAAATAAAATATAAATATAAATTTATAAATTCTTAATTATATTATATGCTATTAATTAAAATTTATATTATTTAAATTGTATACTATCATGTAATTAATATACTATATAAAAATAATATAATATAATATAATAAATGTATAGGGATATGCATTGTTTCTTTCAAGAAATATGAAATGACAAAAATATATTTTTATTCAAAAAGTATGAAATGACATTTATTATGAGTACTTTACTCTGAATTTAAAAGTCCTTAGAGCACTACCATGGTTAACCATGAATTTTTATCTACCATTGAGAATGTGACAAGTAAGTACCTTTAACTCAAGCAATGCTACCTCAACCATCAGGGATGATGTCATCCCCTAAAATGTGATTGGCTCTCATAAATTGAATTTTGATTGTACATTTTCCTTAGAAGGCCCATTTTAGACCTCAAAATTCCCCTAATGGGCCCTCCTTTGACGGATCACTTCTTGTCGAGTTCAACACATTATCCAAGAATTTGATCTATGGATCCCTTTTTCAGTACCTTAGAGCCTGCATGCCTTAATGGTAGGTTATTTGCATCCGACAATAGGCTTACACAACTGGCCTTCACTCAGGTGATTCCACGAATGTTTGAAGACAACTCCTTATTTGCATCTCGTGGATTGTACTGTTGGTACATTGAGAGCCATTGTCATTATTGGTGGTTTCTATCGCACATGTAACAGTTTACATCGTTGGCTAGTAATCAGGCGATTTTCTTGCATGTTCGACTTCAACTCATTTATTCGCATGCTTGAATTTGTACTTGATCGGGTTATGACGGAGAGCAAGACCCTAGGTTTTGTCTGATAAAACCTAGGCTACGAGGCGATATGTATTATTCATGATTGTACACATGAATCCTTCATTCAGATGGTTGCGACCATACCTTGAGTCTATATTTGTGATCCTCTTTATTCAGGTGGCTGCGTTCATACCTTAGGTCATGTGATTTTTTCATAGATATTAGTTTATGTATGTGTGCTTGTTTGCGTAGTTTTTCTGACGACGACGTCTTGATCCTGACACTTATTCGTAAAGCATTTCACCCCTCACTCTTGTTCGAACTTCATGATTTAGGGGGCATCTGTTACACAAAAATTTGTCACTGTACCTGTACTCCCCATTCCTAATCATAGAGACCCTTAATAGTGACCCCTGTGCCTATTTTCCATCATGAAAATATGCCTTCATGTCCTCTTCAGCACAATGAATAAACTCTATGTTGGGCCATTCCTTAAGAAGTTCCTTGTAAACCTAGTTATCAGGAGTGGCACGCCCTCTCAGTGTATTTCTCATGTTGATGGCCTCTTTTTGGTCTATGGTTTCACCGATCAACACTGGAATTAAGCTCATACTCGCACCGATCCCCTTCTAGGAAGTTTTTTAAAAATGAAAGTGAAGCTTCGAGATTTGGAAGCTTCGTGGCGGAGACTTGGTTGTTTTTTCCTAAGGATAGAGCCAAGCTTCTTCCTTTGGCCTCTTTTTTCCTACAATAGTGGAACCACCCAAAGGGATAACCCATTTCATCACCTAAAGTGGATCCATGCTCCCTCCTCCTTTGCTATATAATGGGAAATCTCCCATAGCTCTGCTAGTTAGAATAGAGATAGAAGAACAACAGAGAGACCCTTTTGTTGCTATAGATATCGAGTGAGAGTTGAGAAATTTTTCCCTCACCTCAAGTTGAAAGAGCGATTTGGAGACGTGCCTAGATCAAGACCCATCGAAGGAGAGCTACGACATCAAGGTGTAGGTTGTAACTCACCCTCTCTATTTTAATATAATACGATTAGTTCGTGCTTTCCATCCTTGTCTTAATGTTTGATTGGATTCTTAGTTTCCCTTTATCAACTAAGTAGGTTGTATATGCATTATATATTTTATGCTTTCATGTTTGTTGTCATTTTGATCCCTTGTGTAGGTAACCAAGTGCCAGTAGCGGCAGAGATCTAACCACATAACGTGAAGGACCAAAGGATTCAAACGAGAATTAGCATAATATTGAGGTAGGTGATCTATTCGCAATATGCATGCATTTAAAATCTAGGAAAGTAGGTTTTTAATTGTTCCCTGTTGTTATTAGACCCACTCTAGGGTTAGAGGGATTGTCTTTGTCCGCAGAGAGGATTTTCTTGCATAACACTACTCTAGAAGGTTTAACTTTCGACATCATGTTTGAGCTTTCATTGTTCAGATCTAAATCTGAAACCTCACTTTTGGAGATAGTATATGACCTTGTAAAACTTGAATTGAGTCCATCATATTTAGATTTTGCATCTGAATTTGATAGGAAGGTTTGGTACCAATTCTACAAGCTTCAAAAATTAGCCAATACCTTGTAGTAAACTACCGATAAAGCCTTTATCTGGTATCCAGAGGAAAGTTTGTTTACTCCTTCATACTCTCATTTAGCTACTGCAACATATTCTACACCTTCTTTATCACTCCCTCCAAAAACACCTCTTATTTTTACTCCTACATCATATTCATCATCATTCATGGCTAGATTTCCCCCTTTAATCCTACCTGCTCAAATCACTGCTCCACCTCAAGGGTATGGTCAAAGGCTCCCTCGGTTTGATAGAATTAAAGAGGTTACATCCTTGCAACATATGGTTAAGGTCACTGATTTCATCGATATTGAAGAGATCAACAATGACGAGTAAAAGATGAGGGTAATTTCCCAAAGTTTTTCAGGGGATGTGAAGACATGGTTTCATAATATAACTCCAAATTCAGCTGCAAATACACAACAATTGACTGATTTTTTTTTTCTCGCTAAATGGGAAGAAAAGAATAATCCATTTCATATTATTGGTGAATATGATGCATTGAGAAGAAAACCCAATGATTCCTTCCAAGATTTCACTACCCATTTCAATAAGACCTATAACTCAATTCAAAATGACATTAAGCCTCCTCCTCGATTGGATTTTCTACACTATCCTGATGCTCTTGATCCTAACATGGCTTATCAACTGAGGGAAATAATTCCTACAACTCTCTAGGAGATGAAGAGAAATGCAGTGAGTGTGGAGGCAAATTTGATGACCAAAAAGTTAAAAATGAAGACAAAAATAAGGGTAACAATTAAGGAGGAGCCATATACTTCTTAAGATGGTTAGCTCAACTCTTTGATCAGAAATATGGAGAAAATTATGGATAGTATGACAGTATTAGATAGATAGGCAAAAAATCAAATCCATAATCCTAATTTCTGAGGACAATAAAAGTAGAAACCTCATCTCAGAATCAAGCAAAGAGAGTAGAGAGGTAATGATTAGAAAGCTTAGCAACAAATTAGAACACCACTTCAACAAAACTATGCTTAATCAGATGAGGAAGAAGCGAAGATTGTTGAAGAAAATCATCTTTTTGATAATGATGGGCAGCCTATCTTCTTAACCAAAGATGAAGAGTACACTCAAGAACTTGAAGGATCAATATGATGATAAAAAATTTGTCCCTTCAAATGATGATATGATAGCAACAGAGACAGAAGATTATCAAAGAGGTTTTCAGAATGCTCTTAGGTCTATGCAAAGGTAATACAATTTGAGGAACATAAATGTGGTTATCAACTCAAATTCGAAGAAGCCAGCTTCTCCAAAGGATACTCAGCCCCAAAAACAGACCTCTACAAATCAACAAAAATACAAGGAGCCGGTTACTACAAACCATAAGAAAAACAACAAAGAATCAACCAAAAATCCAAAGAAATATAGGGAAACACAAACTGCAAGTCAGAGAAAGGAGATTCCGGCCACAGTCCAAGAAGAAGGATGTCACTTCCAAAGAAGTAGAGAAATATCCCAATATGCTTATTTTAGAGAATGAAATTTCCAAGATAAAAGTTTCCATTCCTTTAAATATACTTGTAAATAATAATCAATATAAGTTTCACATAGCTAAGATGCTCAAATTAGACCAAAATTATGATATAGTCAATGTCGGTGATGATTACCCTGAGTTATTGTTTGGCCCAGCCATAGATGGAAACTTACCTGATAGTGAAGTCCCACCATTCTACCTCAGTATTAGAGTTTATTATTTCATCCTTCATAATGCCATGTTAGATTCCATAGCATCTCACAATCTCATGTCGAAAGGTGTAATGGAAAAATTGGGATTAGACATTACTTGCCCATATCATGACCTCTATTCCTTTGATTCCGGTAGAGTGAGGTGTCTTAGTCTTATTAAAGACTTGGTTGTGTCTCTTGATCAAATTCCCCAAAATAATGTATTGGTGGATGTGATAGTGGCTGATATTCCTCCAAGGTATGGGATGTTGCTCTCGCGATCATGGGGAGAAAAGTTGAAAGGTACTTTTCAGCTCAATTTATCTTATGCTACTATATCAGTGTTTAGTCAACTCAGAAATTTGTACCGAGAAACAAAGATGAAGTACATGATTAAAAGAAAAGAGAAACCTAATAATCACCCTATACACTCTGTACATATTGATTTAGAGTCTTTCATTTTTTTTAATAATGATAGTCTGATTGATGCAGATAGTCAGCTAGTAGAGGATGAAGAAATTTATGAAATTTTAGGTAGTTTTGGAGAAGTTTTCAGTGTAGAAAAGATAGAAAAAAAAGAGGCTGATTTGTAGCCAAGTTAATCAGCTGAGAAACCAATTGAATTAGTGAAAGAATCAGAGCCTATTGAGGCAACCAATCAACAAACAAAAAACAAATATCAACCATCCAAATTTGAGCTTCTGGATGAGGAAAAGGGTCTTTGGACTATGGATTTTGACGGAGAAGTGGGAAAAGAAGGGGCTGGAGTAGGAATTTGGATTCATAGCCCAATGAATCAGTCAAGTAAGATTCCTCCTAATGTCAGATGTTGTTCATACAATCTTGCTTTCAATTGTTCAAATAATCAAGCTGAGTATGAAGCTTTGATTGCCGGGCTTAATATTCTGAAGAAGCTAGGGGACCAAAGGATTTCGGTTTGTGACAAATCCGAGTTGATTATCAAACATGTAAAAAGGAATACCAGGCCCAAAATTTGAGGGTGCAAGAATATCACAATTTTGTCTTAGATATTCTCAAAACTTTTTCTGAATATACCTTGTTTGTCATTCCTAGAAATCAGAATTGTATTGCTGACTCCCTTTATATTGTGACAAACATGTTTAGAATTCTGATACATCCCAGTAGAAAGTATGAGATTAATGTTAAGAATCACCTTGCTGTTCCAGATAACCTTTGACATTGGCAGGTGTTTCAAGGTGATAAGCAGATTAACAATTTTCTGCAAATGAAGGAGGAGTTTGCTGCTTGTCATATTGATGATGTATTTGATGATCAGGGAATTGATGCAACATAATTTGAAGTCTTATAGTTGAAAGACAATTCCATTCCAAGAGGTATTGTGCCTTTGGAAGAAATCTTTGATTAGGATGGTGTCACGAAGAAACCAACAGTGGTACCTACCAAAAAAGGAGTTGAAGATGTCAACATTGGTACAACTGAGAAACCCAAGATGGCGAAGTTGTTTAAATATTTAACCCCTGAGATGAAAGGTAAGTACACAACACTTTTGGCCGAGTTTTCAGATGTTTTTTCATGGGATTATTCTGATTTGAAGGCTTATTAATACAATTATAATTCAACATACAATTCATGTTAAGCCCGATCAGAAACCTTTCCACCAAACACTGAGGAGAATTAATCCAAGGTTGTTGCCATAACTAGAGAAAGAGGTAAATAGGTTATATAAGGCTGGTATTATTATTCCTCTTTGATTTTCTGACTGGATGTCAAATTTGGTTGCAGTTAGGAAGAAGACAGGTGAAATTATTTATGCATAGATTTCAGAAATATGAACAAAGTGTCCTTAAAGGAAAATTATCCTCTCCTGAAGATTGACCACATATTACAGAGGGTAGTTGGTGCCTCTAGGATGTCACTACTTGATGGATACTCAGGTTACAATCAAATTATGATGAATCGAGATGATCGTGAGAAGACTGCTTTTACTACACCATGGGGTACATTTATCTATGCCAAAATGCCATTTGGGTTAAATAATGCAGGAGCCACCTTTCAACGAGTGATGGTTATTTCTTTCGAAAATTAAAAATATGTATTTCTAGTCATTTACCTTAATTATTTGATGGTTTTCTCTCAAACTGTTGAAGATCACTTACATCACTTGAGAATTATTTTTCAGAGGTGCAGGAAATTCATTATTTCACTGAATCCCAAAAAGAGCTTGTTTTCTATGGAGGAAGGTAAGCTGTTGGGCCACATCATATCAAAATATGGTACCCGCATAGACCCCGAAAGAATTGAAGCCATTTAGCAGTTGGATTTTCTGAGGAACAAGAAGGAAGTCCAGTCCGTCAATGGTAAGGTTAATTTTATGCAACGGTTCATTCCTAACCTCGCTAAGAATTTATGAGAGATAACTAATGTGCTAAAGAAGGACAGTGGGGTAAAGTGGTCTGAAAATTATAAGAAGTCATTTAATTTAGTCAATTTTTCTTTGTCTCGTGTACCAATTTTTATCAGGTCTGATTATACCATGAATTTCATTATATTTTCATTTTCTTCTGAGCACACATTGGATGTTGTCCTAATGCAGAAGAAGGACCTAAAAACAGAACAAGCAATAGAATTTTTTAGTAGAACTATAAGAGATGCGACACTGAGATATAACATCATTGAAAACCAAGCTCTGTCACTTTTCAAAGCTTGAAGGATTTCAGGGTGTACATACTTTACTCAAAAATTATTTCTTATGTCCCAAATGTAGCGGTCAAAGATGTTTTGGTGTAGTATGACCCTGAATGTAATATTCCCAATTAGCCACTGCTATAATTGCTCCATTTTTGAAGTAGAAGAGTAAAAAGGACAATAAAACAAATCCCAATGTGAAACGGGATTAGATTAGGTGGACAAATAAAGCCACCTTGGTGTGAAAGAGGGACAAGGCAAGTGAACTAGATCCATTTGACCAAGTCAACAATGCTACTACAAGAGGAGGGAAACCAACAAGGACAACATAGTTTTGAAAGAGGAATCTTTCCTAGGAAGTCACCTCAACAATGAGTGGGGTCCGGGGTGAGGAGGCTCACCAAGAATAAGAAGGAGGAGATAGCAGCAAGGGAGGCATTTAGTATTCATCTATATTTGGTCTTCTTGACTACTTGCAATCTTCAGCTGTTTAACTGTAGTTGTAGCACTATTTAGTGCAGAGGATTCTCATGTGGGAATTCCACCTTCACCTTTGGTTCAACTTGTTTAAGAGATCAAAAGGGAGGGTATTGAGCTAATTTTCCATCATCTAACTTGTGGTTATTCAACCATCAACACCTACAGTGCAGTCACTTCCAGTAACTACGTCTTTTCTACAGTTGCAGTAGTAGCAGGGGTAAACCCCTTGATTTTGTGCTTGTATTGCAGGAGAAGGTGCTTATTTTGCTCCGAGAAGTATATTAAGGAGGGCCTTTGTCCATTTTCTTTATTTTGCGTATATTTTATATAATCTTCAGTCTTATGTAATATATATTTGTAGTGGACTGCGTTATTTTCTGCAGTACTGCATTTTATATTGGTATTTTGTCGGAAAACCCTGTCGGGGTGTTTTAATGTCAATGTAAAGGAGGTAAAACCTCCAATTTATGATTCTATGATAAATGAAAGCTCTAGATCTGTATTGAATCATATTTTTATGTAGAAACAATAATGAGAATTACGCTGTTGCAGTCTTCAAAAATTCTATTGTGTGAAGTCATGGGATTGGCCTGCTTTTGAGCACATTTGCGCTGGGGAGATCTGTTTAGTGTAGCTAGAATGATTTTTTTTTATGCCATTTCATATTTAAGCTACATACATCATATATAAGAGGATCCAAGTCCCATTTTGTGTTTATGTTGTATGGTTTTCCTTATAAAGCATCTCCATTGAACATATTGCAAAAATTCCTGAAAAGGAATATTACAATGGTATCATAGCTCTGCTCTTGGCTCAACTTGTGGGGATAATCTATTTTAAGCATGGAGGAGGAATATATTTCAAATATCCTACTTCAGACCCTACAAAACATTGCAAGGAACCTCAAGGAGATGAGGCATGAAGGGGATCCTATAGGGTTTTTCCATGAGGCAAGCACCAGCACTTCAAATGGCATGGAGCGTTCAGCTGCACCACAACGCTCTACCATGCCTTAATTTATATATGGAGGAGATAAGGAGGGAACCTTGGGAGATTATTTTGAGGAATATGAATTCCAATATCAAAGGTTCAAAGAGCACTTGAGCTTTCAGGAGTTTTGCCGGATCAAGGATGGAAGGAGGGTTAATCCTCATCAGAAGGAGGAGAACTTGATGTAGGTATCAGACCTATAGTGCAGTATGGTAAGGTTCTTCTTTCCCACATTTTATGGAACACCTACGTGTATAGCCAAGGCTTGGGTGGAGAAGCTGGACACATACTTCCAGCTCAACAAGGTTTCTGAAATAGAAGCCATCAAGATAGCTGCGCTGCACCTAGAAGGGGAGGCTCAAGAATGGTGGTTTCATGGACTGACCACAATTGGGCATCATCATATGACTTCATACTCATTTTTCACCAAGAGACTAGTCAAGAGATTTGATCCAAGAGATCCAGAAGCCAATTTTGTCAAGTTAACCAAGCTCAAACAGGAGGGAGATCGTGAGGATTATATTACTGAATATTTGCAGCTTTCAGTGATGGTATCCAAACTCTCTATGAGCAGGAAGGTATGCATGTTTATTAATGGGGTGGCTGAACCATTGCAGGGGTTGGTCATATCCACTAAACCAGCCACACTCCTTGAAGCTATGGAGAAAGCTAGAGACTTACAACACATCTTGCCCAGGGCAAGAACATTATTGCAGCAGGAGACCTCTTCAGGGCCAAAGAAGACACTCCTTGTTTGTGATTTGGAGGGAGAATGTGTTTCAGGAGGAACACATCATGTCAAGACCTTCTCTAAGAAAGAGGCCAACACTGTACCATCTAAAGAGGAGTTTTCTCCAAGAGGGGGAGTTATTGCAACGTTAAGAGGGGTCCCGAAATATCTAACTTTGAGGGTAAGAGGTACTATTATGGGGCAAAGAGTCTCTGTGTTGATAGATAGTGGGGGAACTCATAATTTTATTGATGCACAGCTAGTACAAAGGAGAGGGATCCACATGGAGGGGTTTGAGGGATTCTCAGTTTTGGTCCCAGGAGCTATGACCCTGCAGTGTGCCAAGTATGTTCCGGCACTAACCATTACCATGGGGACCTACACCTTGACAAACCACTTCTTTGTGGTAGATATTCCAGACACCAATATCATATTGGGAGTCTAGTGGTTGATCACTCTTGGGAGAGTTACCACTAATTGGAGAAATTTGGAGATGGAATGGACAGAAGGGAAGAATGGTCAATAACAAAAGATCAAGGGTATAAACACATTACCCCCTTAGGTTTTTTCAACACACAGGATGGAGGCAGATCTGTGTAGAGGGGATGTTGAATGGGAAGTGGAGCTACATATATCAGAATTAAGGGGCAAGGATTCACCAGTGCATCTAGATGTTCAGTCTCTTTTGGATCGGTATTCTACAGTATTTGGAGATATCCCACCAGGGAGACCTCCTGACCGAGGGTTTGAACACACTATTGAGTTGGAACAAGGAATCCAAGTAGTAATGACCACTCCTTATAGGAAACCCAAAGCTTATAGGGATGATATTGAGAGGGCCATCCAAGAGCTGCTAGCTCTAGGACACATCTGACCTAGTACTAGTCCTTTTGCTTCTTCAGTGGTCTTGGTAAAGAAGAAGGATGGCACATTGAGGATGTGCATTGATTATAGAGCCTTGAACAAGAAGACCATGAAGAACATGTACCCTATACCCAGGATCGATGAACTGATGGATGAGTTGAGGGGTTCTAAATACTTCTCCAAGATTAATTTGAGATTCGAGTATCATAAAATCAAGGTGAGGGAGCAAGATAGCCCCAAGAAAATGTTCAGATGTCACTATGGGCATTTTGATTTTTTGGTGATGCCCTTTGGATTAACCAATGCCCTAGAAAATTTCCAATCTTGCATGAACCACATCTTCCATGGTCATTTGAGAAAGTTTGTACTGGTATTCTCTGATGATATTCTTATCTACAGCTGCACTTGGGAGGAGCACCTGCAACATATTGAGACAGTTTTACATATCCTCAAGGAGTAGCAATTCTATGCCAAGCTCTCCAAATGTGAATTTTGCCTCACAGAGATGTTGTATTTGGGGCACATCATAGGAGTGGATGGAGTGAGGGTACATGAGGAAAAGATCCAGGCTATCAGAGATTGGCCTGAGCCCATGAATGTCGCAGAACTCAGGGGGTTTGTGGGCATATGCACTTATTACCGGAAGTTTGTGAAATGGTTTTCATAGCTAGCAACACCACTCATAGACTTGAAAAAGAAGGGAGCTTTCCATTAGACACCTACAACGCAAAGGGATTTTGATAAGCTCAAAGAGGTAATGAGTAGTTTTCCTATTTTGGTTTTGCCTAATTTTTCTCAACCTTTTGTTCTAGAATGTGATGCATCAGGTGAAGGGATTGGAGCAGTCTTGATGCAAGGTGGGCATCCTATAGCCTTTTAGAGAAGGAATCAGCTCCCTCATGAGAGGTTATACCCTATCTATGATAAAGAGATGTTGGCTATCATGCATGCATTAGCCAAATTCCGACAATACTTGGTGGGGAATAAGTTCAAGGTGAAGACTGACCATAACAGTCTTAGACTCTTCCTTGAATAAAAACAACTTCAGGTGAGACAAAAGAAGTGGGTGAGAAAAATCCAAGCATATGATTTTGACATAGAGTATGTCAAGGGGAAGAGTAGTGTAGTAGCTGATGCTCTATCCAAGAGGCCTACAACACTGTCTTTGAGGGGCATGGACGCAGATTGGAAGGCTCAACTTTTGGTTGAGTATTCCAAAGATGATTTTGCATGTGAGATACTTGATGGGGTGGTATCGGATGAGAGGTATAGGGTGATGGATGAGATCATCTATTACTAGGACCAGATCTTCTTGGATAAGAATTCCAAGCTCAAGGA